>CM076580.1:1484528351-1484744234 GCA_034641835.2 Pinus albicaulis
CACGAACCTGCAAAGTCTGGACTAGGACAGGTGCTCTGCTTTGCAGTTGCTAACAAATTTAGTTGGGAACTTAACAAATCTCCAAAGTCTTCACTTGGGCGGGTGTTCGGCTTTGCAAATGCTCCCAGATTCAGTTGAAAATTTCGTGCATCTCCAAAGTCTTGACTTGGGTGGGTGTTCCAATTTCTTGATGCTCCCAGATTCAATTGGGAACTTCACGAACCTCTGAACTCTTCACTTGGGCGGGTGCTCAACTTCACCGATGCTCCCAGAATCAATTGGGAATTTCATGAACCTCCGAAGTCTTCACTTGTCTGGGTGTCGTACGTTGTAGATGCTCCCATATTCAGTTGGGAATTTCACAAACCTCCGAAGTCTTGACTTGGCAGGGTGATGTGCTTTGCAGGTGCTCGGCAGGGTGCTGCGCTTTGCAGGTGCTCCCAGATTCAGTTGGGATTTTCACAAACCTCTAAAGTCTTGACTTGGTAGGGTGATGTGCTTTGCAGATTCTCGACAGGGTGCTGCACTTTGCAGGTGTTCCGAGATTCAGTTGGGAATTTCACAAACCTCCAAAGTCTTGCCTTGGCCGATTGTTGCACTTTGCAGTGCTCCCAGATTTAGTTGGTAACTTCACGAACCTTCGAAGTCTTCACTTAAGTGGGTGCTCTGCTTTGCAGAGGGTCCCCGATTCAGTTGGGACTTTCACGAACCTACAAATTCTTTACTTCGGCAGATGCTCAGCTTTGCAGATGCTACCAAGTTCAATTGGGAACTTCACGAACCTTCAAAATCTTGACTTGGGGGTTGCTCCACTTTGCAAATGCTCCTAGGTTCAATTGGGAATTTCTCGAGCCTCCAAACTCTTAACTTGGGTGGATGCTCTGCTTTGTAGATGCTCCCAGTTTCATTTGGGAAGCTTACGAACCTCCAAAATCTTAACCTCGGCCGGTGCTCCGCTTTACAAACGCTCCCAAATTCACTTGGGAACTTCAGGAACCTCCAAAGGCTTTTCTTGGGTGGGTGCTCAGCCTTGCAAATGCTTCCAGATTCAATTGGGAACTTCACGAACTTTCAAAGCCTTCAGTTGAGCAAGTTTTCAACTTTGCAGATGCTCCCAGATTCATTTGGGAACTTAACTAACCTCTTAAGTGTTCACTTAGGTGGACTCACTGCATTGTAGATGCTCCCAGATTCAGTTGGGAACTTCAGTAACCTCCGAGGCCTTCACTTGGGCAGGTGCTCTGCTTTGCAGATGCTCCCATATTCAGTTGGCAACTTGACGGACCTCCTAACTCTTGACTTGAGCGGGTGCTCTGCTTTGCAGATGCTCACTGGTTCAGTTGGGAATTTCAAAAATCTCCAAAATCTTCTCTTGCGCGGGTGCTCTGCTTTGCAGGTGCTCCCAAATTCAATTTGTAATTTCACCAACCTTCGAAGTCTTCAATTGGGCCAGTGATCTGCTTTGCAAATTCTCCCTAATTCAATTGGGAACTTAACAAACCTAGAAAGTATTATCTTGCGCACGTGTTCTACTTTGCAAATGCGCCCAAATTCAGTTGGGAACTTGAGGAAACTGTCAAGTCTTAACTTGAGTGGGTGCTCCACATCCAGAGTCTTGACTTGAGCAGGTGTTCCACCTTGGAGATCCTCCCAAGTTCAATTATGAATTTAAGGAACCTTCAAAGTATTCACTTGCGGAGGTGCTGCAATTTGAAGAGGCTACCCAGTGTTGAACAATTGAGCTCCTTGGAGAAGCTTGATGTGAATGAATGTCCCGAATTGAAATGGGGTGAGGGAGTAGTTGAGCAGTTGTGACAACGACTAAAGAAAGGATTTTTTGAATGAAAAACGACACTTCATAATTACAACAGTAGTCAAGACCATGGCCATAGCGCCATTTCCCACTAAAAGTTGTATACAGAGCTCTGTCATTAACCATGAAAGGCATTTAATCAGAAGCAATCTATACGAACTATGAAATGCTTTACATTTTATGTCATTCGTTGTTTTAAAAAAAATTTGGCCTTCATTACTGTAGTTTTAACTCTTTCAACTTTTAAGTGTGAACAGAGTTAGAGTTCGATAGACACCTCTGCCCTTTCACCTAAATTTTCAATATTTGTGTTTTGATAAATTTATAGTGTGTTCCATGAATGCTTTTCTCCAAGAAAATTTACAAACATGTTAAGAAAGAAAGGAAGGCCATTGCATAAGAGCTTCGAAAAATGTCACTTATACCAGGTATAGGAAACGGGAAACGCTGGAAATGAGTTTCTGAAAATGGGGATGATAGGCATCTACTAAAGACAGGAAACTTGCATTTTTTCTCCAAATACCTTATACCTTCTTTTTAACCGCTACATAATGATTTCCCATTGAAAAATTTTGTATGTTCTGGTTTATGACCAGATAACTGCCGATACATGTTGTTACTTTGAAACTCTATTGGCAACAACTGCTACGAAAAAATTAGGCTACTTCAACTAAGCAAGGATTCTAAAGATGTCAAAACACAGTTAAATACTTTGAAACATGCGATAATTGAAATCTTAATTCACATTGAGGTATAGAATAGTTGACAAAAAGGAAGAATAATGGTTGTGGAAAATCGTCTGAGAGAACCTTTATCACTAGTAAATAAATAATTTTGTACATGGTAAATAATTTTCCCTAGCTGCAATCTCTGTAGAGTGTGGGCACTGTGTTAGATTTTTGTCTCAGACCATGGACAAAGGTATGGTATATTTATGTCATAAAGAAAATCACAAAATCCATGTACCAAAATGGCAATGGTTACTATCTATGCATAAGTCGAGTCAGGACATACCACTTATTTGCTAGTTTTGAAGGTTACTGCCTCATCAAGCACATTTGAGGGTCACTGTCATAAGTTTTGTCAACATAATCACTATTTCTTAAGGTTACTGCCAATATAAGATGTATGTCCCACTGACACAAGCTCAAATATCTTAGCCACAAAACTGTCTATCACAATAGGTCTCTGTCATGAACAAGATTGTCGCCAGATAGGGTTGCTTTGACATTGTTGGTTCACGATCATGTTCCCTTTTTGCTTCTTCCAAAATTGTGTTACTGATAGAGGTGCCTAGTGTCCTCTTGAAACAATTAACATCAATCTTCAAATTACAACAGTAGTCAAGACCAGTAGTCATGACCGTGGCCATAGTGCCACTGCCCACTGCAGGCTGTATACAGAGCTTTGTCATTAACCATGAAAGGCATTTAATCAGAAGCAATCTATACGAACTATGAAATGCTTTACATTTTATGTCATTCATTGTTTTAAAATACATTTGGCCTTCATTACTGTGGTTTTAACTCTTTTAACTTTTAAGTGTGAACAGAGTTAGAGTTCGATAGACACCTCTGCCCATTCACCTAAATTTTCAATATTTGTGTTTTGATAAATTTATAATGTGTTCGATGAATGCTTTTCTCCAAGAAACTTTCGAAACATGTTAAGAAAGAAAGGAAGCCCATTGCATAAGAACTTCAAAAAATGTCACTTATACCAGGTATAGGAAACGGAAAAGGCTCGAAATGAGTTTCTGAAAATGGGGATAATAGGCATCTACTAAAGACATGAAACTTGCATTTTTTCTCCAAATACCCTATACCTTCTTTTTAACCGCTAAATAATGATTTCCCATTGACAAATTTTGTATGTTTTGGTTTATGACCAGATAACTGCCGATACATGTTGTTACTTTGAAACTCTATTGGCGGCAACTGCTACGAAAAAATTAGGCCACTTCAACTAAAGAAGGATTCTAAAGATGTCAAAACACAGTTAAATACTCTGAAAAATTCGATAATTGAAATCTTGAATTCACAATGAGATATAGAATATTTGAAAAAAAGGAAGAATAATGGTTGTGGAAATTCCTCTGAGAGAACCTTTATCACTAGTAAATAATGTTTTACATGGAAAACAATTTTCCCTAGCAACAATCTGTATTATAAATCAGATTTAAACTCAGAAATTCCCCACGCGTTGTCGCCGAGGGCAGGATGAACGCTGTTTGGTTGCAATAAACTGATATCGTCACAATTGGGGGATGAAAAATAGTGGTAAAAATGAGCATAAAATTGCTCCAATTCTGCAGTGATCACTGGTCAAGCTCCGTAAATAGGGAAATACATTGATTTTCCACATTATTTGTATCATCTAGATTTACTTTTCCTGGATTAATTTAAGATTTTCTTTTTCTTTCGAATTCTGAGCTATCATTCATATTTGAATGCGAGAATTTATAATAGAGATTGTAGCTAGGGAAAATCTGATTTATAATAGAGATTATAGCTCCAATTCTGCAGTGATCACCGGTCAAGCTCCATACATATTTTTAAAGGCATGAACTGGTTCAGAGTTCTGTTTTCATTTCGAAATAGGGAAATACATTGATTTTCCACATTATTTGTATCGTCTAGATTTACTTTTCTTGGATTAAATTAAGATTTTCTTTCATATTTTCTTTCGGATTCAATGTGCAGGAAAACTCCATTCAATGTGTGATTCAGTTACTTACCTGGTTTCGAACAGGCGATGTATTGCAGGTTTGGAACAGGAACAGGGGAGCGGGAGGGCGCGACGAGTAGCTGGAGAAAATGAGAAATAGAAACATACCCGCAACAATAACTGTTCTCTGACAGAGATGTGGGTTTTCCATATTGCCTTTGATCTTGCTCGGGTTTCTGACAGCCGAAGAGAGTGTCAATCGGGTTTTTGACTGCAGAAGATGGGTGTCGGAGGGTGGAGGAATCCGGAGCCAGAGCCGGAAGTTTTTCTGACCGGTAACAGAAACTGGGCAATTCCTCCGCCCAGTTAGACTAGCTGTCAGAAACCCGAGCAAGATCAAAGGCAATATGGAAACCCCGCATCTCTGTCAGAGAATAGTTATTGTTGCGGGTATGTTTCTAATTCTCATTTTCTACGGCTCCTCATCGCGCCCTCCCGCTCCCCTGTTCCTGTTCCAAAACTGCAAAACATCACATGTTCGAAACCAGGTAAGTAACGTGAATCACACATTGAATGTAGTTTTCCTGCACATTGAATCCGAAAGAAAATCTGAAAGAAAATCTTAATTTAATCCAGGAAAAGTAAATCTAGACGATACAAATAATGTGGAAAATCAATGTATTTCCCTATTTCGAAATGAAAACAGAACTCTGAACCAGTTCATGCCTTTAAAAATATGTAGGGAGCTTGATCGCTGATCACTGCAGAATTGGAGCTGCAATCTCTATTATAAGTCAGATTTTCCCTAGCTGCAATCTTTATTATAAATTCTCGCATTCAAATATGAATGATAGCTCAGAATCTAAAAGAAAATCTTAAATTAATCCAGGAAAAGTAAATATAGATGATACAAATAAAATTATAATTTCCTATTTCGAAAATGAAAATGTAACTCCAACCGCCTATGCGTTTTAAAAATATACGGAGCTGACTGCAGCAAGATCACTCGTTGCACTGCTGTTTTATGCTCATTTTTACCACCATTTTTCATCCCGCAATTGTGACGATATCAGTTTATTGCAGCCAAACAACCTTCATCCTGCCCTCGGCGACAACGCGTGGGGAATTTCTGAGTTTAAATCTGATTTACAATACAGATTACTGCTAGGGCAAATTGTTTACCATGTAAAACATGATTTACTAGTGATAAAGGTTCTCTGAGAGGATTTTCCACAACCATTATTCTTCCTTTTTGTCAAATATTCTATATCTCATTGTGAATTCAAGATTTCAATTATCGCATGTTTCAAAGTATTTAACTGTGTTTTGACATCTTTAGAATCCTTCCTTAGTTGAAGTGGCCTAATTTTTTCGTAGCAGTTGCCGCCAATAGAGTTTCAAAGTAACAGCATGTATCGGCAGTTATCTGGTCATAAACCAGAACATACAAAATTTGTCAATGGGAAATCATTATTTAGCGGTTAAAAAGAAGGTATAAGCTATTTGGAGAAAAAATGCAAGTTTCCTGTCCTTAGTGAATGCCTATTATCCCCATTTTTAGAAACTCATTTCCAGCCTTTCCCGTTTCCTATACCTCGTATAAGTGACATTTTTCGAAGTTCTTATGCACTGGGCTTCCTTTCTTTCTTAACATGTTTCGAAATTTTCTTGGAGAAAATCATTCATCGAACACACTATAAATTTATCAAAACAAAAATATTGAAAATTTAGGTGAATGGGCAGAGGTGTCTATCGAACTCTAACTCTGTTCACACTTAAAAGTTAAAAGAGTTAAAACCACAGTAATGAAGGCCAAATGTATTTTAAAACAATGAATGACATAAAATGTAAAGCATTTCATAGTTCGTATAGATTGCTTCTGATTAAACGCCTTTCATGGTTAATGACAGAGCTCTGTATACATCTTGCAGTGGGCAGTGGCACTATGGCCACAGTCTTGACTACTGGTCTTGACTACTGTTGTAATTTGAAGATTGATATTAAATGTTTCAAGAGGACACTAGGCACCTCTGTCAGTAACACAATTTTGGAAGAAGCAAAAAGGGAACATGATCGTGAATCAACGGTGTAAAAGCAACCCTATCTGGCGACAATCTTGTTCATGACAGACACCTATTGTGATAGACAGTTTTGTGGCTAAGATCTTTGAGCTTGTGTCAGTGGGACATACATCTTATATTGGTAGTAACCTTAAGAAATAGTGATTATGTTGACAAAACTTATGACAGTGACCCTCAAATGTGTTTGATGAGGCAGTAACCTTCAAAACTAGCAAATAAATGGTATGCCCTGACTTGACTTATGCATAGATAGTAACAATTTCCATTTTGTTACATGGATTTTGTGATTTTATTTATGACATAAATATACCATACCATTGTCCATGGTCTGAGACAAAAATCTAACATGCGTCTACACCCAGAGTGACTGATCACAAATAGTCTTCCTCATTTTGGCAGAATACTAATAGTAATGAATTAAATCAGCATCCATTATTGTGGCATGACTGGAAATTGTTAGAGGATATGGTCCAGACAGAACCTACTCAGTAAGGGTAGATTGTTATATGTATCAGTACTACACCTAGATTTTGTGCATGAAACAGGGGCAACAATTATGACCGTGAAGTGTATACAACAAACTTGATTGGAAGTGACCCTCAACAATAGTTTTAAGTACAATTAAGTGTAGTGGCAGCAGATGGAAATCAGGAGAGGTAGCATGAACAAGAGTTGAGACTGCAGACAGTGTGTAGTGGCAACTACAGAGTGGAAGTAGGTGAAGTAGCAATCAGCTTCAAAGTAGTGCTTCCCTTCTGAGAGCTATTGCTCTGTTTCCTTGACAATTCAGTTCCCCATACATAGTTCTGAAATCCATCGGAGGAAATGTACAGCAGTGAGCCAGACATCATTTGTTTCGATGAGCTTGAATTTGTTTTCAAAAGATATTCTCCACTAGAACAATGTTATTCCTGATATTATTTATAATAATGAAATTTTACTCCAATATTATCTACGATCCTCATACTGATTCCAATAAATTTAACTCATATTATCTGATGTTCTTGGCAGAACTCTGAATAGCACCTCTCCGGTTGAGTGGTGCGCGTAGGACAAGTGCTGCCATATCATGATAATGCATACCTCAAGGATAGCAATGGTTTAGTATTCAAGAATATATTTCATCTTCAGTTGGTAAAATTGGCAAACTCCCCCACATCTCTTGATCCCTGTGCATAATTAATCAGAGGTGAAAATTTAATTGTCAACTATCTTCTACAATATAAAACAAAATTATCATCAGGTAAAACTCAAAAAAGTTATCTCATCACATTTTATATGTATATAGAAAGAAATAAAGGGGCAATATGTATCCATTTTCATATGGAACCCTGTCGATGATGAATGATCGACCTCCCCAAATCCAAAGACCAGAAGAAGAGTCCTGTAATACAGGTTGACCATATATTTTATCTTTTGAATTTGGGATTCTAGTGTGAAACATTAATTAAAAAAATGAAATATTTTGAATTTGGGATTATGGTGTGAAACATTAATTACAAAAGGGCTACACATGTAAGGAATTTATACTTTATCCGAAAGAAATGGCACCGACACTTTCAGACTTTTCACGCCATTATCTATCCAATTTTTTTAATTTGAAAGTTGTTTCTCATAAAAAATTGTCTAAATTAGGCGTTGGAATGAAGGTCTTAAATGTGTAATATGCACACGAGATTGCAGCAATGTCTGCAAGAAACAATTATACATTTCCAAGGTTGCCACATTAAAAATGTAATAAACTGCAATTAGGAAAAGATTCCACTCGCAGGCTGCCCAGATTCACATCTGAATGTCCTCCTAAGTACACACCAATAGAGTAATTGAGCTGTGATTTTACCATTACTGGTTAAGCTTCCACAATTCTTGTAACAGCCAACAAAGGGCACTGCATAGGTTCTTTGGTGCGAGTTCATGGAATAATAAACAATATTCTAGTAAAATCTACTCACAGATATTGCATAGCTGCAAGAATATGTCATCATATTTCACATACTTAGTCCAGTAATGCCCGTACTTGGGGATGGCTATATCAAGCCATGGTTTCATATTGTCATTGTAATGTATCACTGCTGCTCTTTCAATTTCAGTTGAATCAACATTAGGGTTATAACCAAGACCCAGAACATGCCAAGATTTATCCAAGATGAATGTGAGTTGGTAGAAAGTGAGTAGAGTACCAAACTTTCATAACTGTCTATCTTTGTTCTGAAATAAACACAAGCACGAAGAACAGATAGAATGTTAAATAGAGAGGACAAAGAAAAAAAAATAAGCAACAAGAAAAATGAAGCAGGTTAGCATGTACTTACTAGATTTTTCCAATGATGGTAAATCCCTATTATTCTTTGTTTCCTCCATTCTTCTAGATCAAATATATTCATTCCATATGCCCATCCACAAGAATTTGGATCAAAGTTCTTTGCAATGAGTTCGTGGGAAAAATTAAGATATTTGTCAAACCTATGGAAACTTTCTCCACAAGTTTCCACTGCACCATTTAGCCGCCCTTGCATATTGATATTCCAAAGTTCGGTCAAATCCCTTTTCACCACAATATCATCATCCAGGAAGAGGAATTTATCGAGCTCTGGAAGATCTTAGGGAGGTAGCAGCGAAGATGGTTAAGGATAGATAGATACTTTGGATTCTGATACTTCAAATTGGAGTCTGCATTCATATGATGCGACCTAAAGTAATAATCCTTTATAGATGCAGAGCCAAGTTGTCTCAAAACTAAGATATAACTAGAATTTAGCCATGTAAAGTCGTCAATGGTCTGAACCTGAATTGTTGCTTTCCCTGGGGGTTAGCCAAGAACCACATTTTCATTGCTGCATAGTTTAGCTTATAAGTGACCAAATGAAATACATGCTTCTTTGGCTCCTGCATAGAGAAAACAACTACATCTCAGTCAATAATTCCTATAATACCTATACTATTGTTCCATCCTCACTGTCATGGCCTCAATTGCCATTGTTGATGAAGACACTCAGGTCCAAAGATCAATTTAAGTTCAAATATATATTCCCAGCTTCAGACAATATTGGTTGTGTAATAAAGTCCTTGATCACGTGCACACTTGTTTTGAGATTGCTTTTGAGTCCGTGGTTTTGATTTTCTTTCGTCATGAGTGCCCATAATACTAATTTTGAGGACTACAGGAACCGACTGCTTCTCCATCACACAAGAGGATGCCGCAAACAGTAACAAAACTGCAAGAAGTCTGCACTCAACAAATGAGCACAAGAAAAATACTGAGATTCACATTATATACATCATATATCTGTATATTGTATTTATACTTAGAAAAAAATAGGTAAAAACCATTCAACTTTGAAAAACAATGCAAGATGATCATATTACAATCTAAATGGATATCAAATTACAAGAAGTAGATTAAAAGAGGAAGGTCAACATAATTGATTACTTAATATTAAATAGGACATCATATTTCTTACAAAATGATAATTGAAAGGGATCTTAAAATGCAAGTAGTTTATCTTTGAAGTAACTAAATGACTCATGTCTGTAGCCTATGGGGCAAGAAATTATCACATAGTGAGAGATAACTGAATATTAGCCCTTGGGAATTTCTTTCTGCAATAAATCCAATATTGCAGCTGAATGCATTAAGATTATAAATGAACAGATGAGTTGAAATCCTTACTAAAATTGAATATTACAAATATGAAGTTGTTGCAGGAATACGTTTATCCATTTGCAATTTTGCATAGTTCATAATTGTTGAGAATAGAACTGTCAATTTCAAGCCCATTGATACAAAGGACTGGACAGTGGAAAGTAACAAAGTAATAGCAATTACACCTTTTTTATATGTGGAAACTCCATGGCTTTTCAACTTGGAGATAATAGTGAAGTGACTTTATTACCATCTGCCATCCTTTTGATTTACATAGAATTCACTGAAATTTTTAGATGTTGCAGTTATCCTTCTGATGCAAACTATTTTCAGTTTCTAATATTAAGGTTTATTCACTTAATCTATTCTCAAGTCGGCATCTCTATTTTTGAATGTTGGATATACATGAACACAGCCATCCCAAAGAAGCAAATAACAGCCATCCAAAGCTCTGACTCTCAAGCTGTGATGGAGTTGACTAGTCCAAGTTTGAAAAAGCTATGTGTAGAAGAAATAAGCTTGGATAAATTTGTTCTTGAAGCAGACAATTTAGAAAGCCTTCATTTCAAGGATTCAACAGTTGAGATTTTTGAACTAATAAGCAAGTGGAGCCTTAAACACATTAGGATGGATGATGTGAGTATAATTCATCTCGATATTGGGGAGACCACTGACCTCTTAGAGGTACTGGATGTAAGTGAATTCACCATCATGTGGCCAAGGTTCTACCAGATGATCTCAAGAGCTACTAAGCTAAGAAGATTAAGACTTTGGGGTATTGTATTTGACTTAGAGGATGAGGTAATGGATTTGGAAACCATAGCAATATGCTTTCCTAAAATAAACCATCTCTCTCTGAGTTATGATCTGAGAGATGGGCTACTCCAACATGTCTTAAGAGGGTCATCATTGCTAGAAAATGTAGTTGTGCTGAAGTTGGGATCAACAGTGATTAAAGTTTTGAGTCATTGTAAGACATAGACCAACATACATGTTTTAGTGATATTTGAGTCATTTTTTTATTGCAAGCCTAGAAGGAATAGTTAATTATTGTTTGAGTTATGTTGAGTCATACAGTCGTAATTAAGGGGGAGTGTTAAAGTAAGGTAATTACTCTCGTTTGAAGAGTTAGACAGTTAAGTAAGAAAGTCAAGTTGTGTGATAGATGAATTTGGTAAGTGAGTTAGAGAGTCAATTAAGTGACTGATGGTCAAGTCGAGTTTAGTAAGTGTGTGCATGTCAAACAAATTAGGATAAATACCCTTCACCGGATTCATTGTATTCATTGTGATTGAGAGAGATTGAAAATTAATAAAAGAGAAACAACTCATATAGTTTGTGTAAATTGTTTTGTGTGTTTCTCCTCTCTACCTTTCCAACAAGATTCAATTAGGAACTTAATAAACCTCCAAAGCCTCTACTTGGACGGTTTCTCTGCTTTGAACATGCTCCAAAATTCAGTTGGGAACTTAAAATATCTCCAAATTTTTTACTTGGGCGGGTGCTCTACTTTGCAGATGCTTCCCGATTCAATTGGGAACTTCACTAACCTCCGAAGTCTTTACCTGGGCGGGTGTTTTGCTTTGCAGGGGCTCCCATGTTCAATTGGGAACTTCACGAACCTGCAAAGTCTGGACTAGGACAGGTGCTCTGCTTTGCAGTTGCTAACAAATTTAGTTGGGAACTTAACAAATCTCCAAAGTCTTCACTTGGGCGGGTGTTCGGCTTTGCAAATGCTCCCAGATTCAGTTGAAAATTTCGTGCATCTCCAAAGTCTTGACTTGGGTGGGTGTTCCAATTTCTTGATGCTCCCAGATTCAATTGGGAACTTCACGAACCTCTGAACTCTTCACTTGGGCGGGTGCTCAACTTCACCGATGCTCCCAGAATCAATTGGGAATTTCATGAACCTCCGAAGTCTTCACTTGTCTGGGTGTCGTACGTTGTAGATGCTCCCATATTCAGTTGGGAATTTCACAAACCTCCGAAGTCTTGACTTGGCAGGGTGATGTGCTTTGCAGGTGCTCGGCAGGGTGCTGCGCTTTGCAGGTGCTCCCAGATTCAGTTGGGATTTTCACAAACCTCTAAAGTCTTGACTTGGTAGGGTGATGTGCTTTGCAGATTCTCGACAGGGTGCTGCACTTTGCAGGTGTTCCGAGATTCAGTTGGGAATTTCACAAACCTCCAAAGTCTTGCCTTGGCCGATTGTTGCACTTTGCAGTGCTCCCAGATTTAGTTGGTAACTTCACGAACCTTCGAAGTCTTCACTTAAGTGGGTGCTCTGCTTTGCAGAGGGTCCCCGATTCAGTTGGGACTTTCACGAACCTACAAATTCTTTACTTCGGCAGATGCTCAGCTTTGCAGATGCTACCAAGTTCAATTGGGAACTTCACGAACCTTCAAAATCTTGACTTGGGGGTTGCTCCACTTTGCAAATGCTCCTAGGTTCAATTGGGAATTTCTCGAGCCTCCAAACTCTTAACTTGGGTGGATGCTCTGCTTTGTAGATGCTCCCAGTTTCATTTGGGAAGCTTACGAACCTCCAAAATCTTAACCTCGGCCGGTGCTCCGCTTTACAAACGCTCCCAAATTCACTTGGGAACTTCAGGAACCTCCAAAGGCTTTTCTTGGGTGGGTGCTCAGCCTTGCAAATGCTTCCAGATTCAATTGGGAACTTCACGAACTTTCAAAGCCTTCAGTTGAGCAAGTTTTCAACTTTGCAGATGCTCCCAGATTCATTTGGGAACTTAACTAACCTCTTAAGTGTTCACTTAGGTGGACTCACTGCATTGTAGATGCTCCCAGATTCAGTTGGGAACTTCAGTAACCTCCGAGGCCTTCACTTGGGCAGGTGCTCTGCTTTGCAGATGCTCCCATATTCAGTTGGCAACTTGACGGACCTCCTAACTCTTGACTTGAGCGGGTGCTCTGCTTTGCAGATGCTCACTGGTTCAGTTGGGAATTTCAAAAATCTCCAAAATCTTCTCTTGCGCGGGTGCTCTGCTTTGCAGGTGCTCCCAAATTCAATTTGTAATTTCACCAACCTTCGAAGTCTTCAATTGGGCCAGTGATCTGCTTTGCAAATTCTCCCTAATTCAATTGGGAACTTAACAAACCTAGAAAGTATTATCTTGCGCACGTGTTCTACTTTGCAAATGCGCCCAAATTCAGTTGGGAACTTGAGGAAACTGTCAAGTCTTAACTTGAGTGGGTGCTCCACATCCAGAGTCTTGACTTGAGCAGGTGTTCCACCTTGGAGATCCTCCCAAGTTCAATTATGAATTTAAGGAACCTTCAAAGTATTCACTTGCGGAGGTGCTGCAATTTGAAGAGGCTACCCAGTGTTGAACAATTGAGCTCCTTGGAGAAGCTTGATGTGAATGAATGTCCCGAATTGAAATGGGGTGAGGGAGTAGTTGAGCAGTTGTGACAACGACTAAAGAAAGGATTTTTTGAATGAAAAACGACACTTCATAATTACAACAGTAGTCAAGACCATGGCCATAGCGCCATTTCCCACTAAAAGTTGTATACAGAGCTCTGTCATTAACCATGAAAGGCATTTAATCAGAAGCAATCTATACGAACTATGAAATGCTTTACATTTTATGTCATTCGTTGTTTTAAAAAAAATTTGGCCTTCATTACTGTAGTTTTAACTCTTTCAACTTTTAAGTGTGAACAGAGTTAGAGTTCGATAGACACCTCTGCCCTTTCACCTAAATTTTCAATATTTGTGTTTTGATAAATTTATAGTGTGTTCCATGAATGCTTTTCTCCAAGAAAATTTACAAACATGTTAAGAAAGAAAGGAAGGCCATTGCATAAGAGCTTCGAAAAATGTCACTTATACCAGGTATAGGAAACGGGAAACGCTGGAAATGAGTTTCTGAAAATGGGGATGATAGGCATCTACTAAAGACAGGAAACTTGCATTTTTTCTCCAAATACCTTATACCTTCTTTTTAACCGCTACATAATGATTTCCCATTGAAAAATTTTGTATGTTCTGGTTTATGACCAGATAACTGCCGATACATGTTGTTACTTTGAAACTCTATTGGCAACAACTGCTACGAAAAAATTAGGCTACTTCAACTAAGCAAGGATTCTAAAGATGTCAAAACACAGTTAAATACTTTGAAACATGCGATAATTGAAATCTTAATTCACATTGAGGTATAGAATAGTTGACAAAAAGGAAGAATAATGGTTGTGGAAAATCGTCTGAGAGAACCTTTATCACTAGTAAATAAATAATTTTGTACATGGTAAATAATTTTCCCTAGCTGCAATCTCTGTAGAGTGTGGGCACTGTGTTAGATTTTTGTCTCAGACCATGGACAAAGGTATGGTATATTTATGTCATAAAGAAAATCACAAAATCCATGTACCAAAATGGCAATGGTTACTATCTATGCATAAGTCGAGTCAGGACATACCACTTATTTGCTAGTTTTGAAGGTTACTGCCTCATCAAGCACATTTGAGGGTCACTGTCATAAGTTTTGTCAACATAATCACTATTTCTTAAGGTTACTGCCAATATAAGATGTATGTCCCACTGACACAAGCTCAAATATCTTAGCCACAAAACTGTCTATCACAATAGGTCTCTGTCATGAACAAGATTGTCGCCAGATAGGGTTGCTTTGACATTGTTGGTTCACGATCATGTTCCCTTTTTGCTTCTTCCAAAATTGTGTTACTGATAGAGGTGCCTAGTGTCCTCTTGAAACAATTAACATCAATCTTCAAATTACAACAGTAGTCAAGACCAGTAGTCATGACCGTGGCCATAGTGCCACTGCCCACTGCAGGCTGTATACAGAGCTTTGTCATTAACCATGAAAGGCATTTAATCAGAAGCAATCTATACGAACTATGAAATGCTTTACATTTTATGTCATTCATTGTTTTAAAATACATTTGGCCTTCATTACTGTGGTTTTAACTCTTTTAACTTTTAAGTGTGAACAGAGTTAGAGTTCGATAGACACCTCTGCCCATTCACCTAAATTTTCAATATTTGTGTTTTGATAAATTTATAATGTGTTCGATGAATGCTTTTCTCCAAGAAACTTTCGAAACATGTTAAGAAAGAAAGGAAGCCCATTGCATAAGAACTTCAAAAAATGTCACTTATACCAGGTATAGGAAACGGAAAAGGCTCGAAATGAGTTTCTGAAAATGGGGATAATAGGCATCTACTAAAGACATGAAACTTGCATTTTTTCTCCAAATACCCTATACCTTCTTTTTAACCGCTAAATAATGATTTCCCATTGACAAATTTTGTATGTTTTGGTTTATGACCAGATAACTGCCGATACATGTTGTTACTTTGAAACTCTATTGGCGGCAACTGCTACGAAAAAATTAGGCCACTTCAACTAAAGAAGGATTCTAAAGATGTCAAAACACAGTTAAATACTCTGAAAAATTCGATAATTGAAATCTTGAATTCACAATGAGATATAGAATATTTGAAAAAAAGGAAGAATAATGGTTGTGGAAATTCCTCTGAGAGAACCTTTATCACTAGTAAATAATGTTTTACATGGAAAACAATTTTCCCTAGCAACAATCTGTATTATAAATCAGATTTAAACTCAGAAATTCCCCACGCGTTGTCGCCGAGGGCAGGATGAACGCTGTTTGGTTGCAATAAACTGATATCGTCACAATTGGGGGATGAAAAATAGTGGTAAAAATGAGCATAAAATTGCTCCAATTCTGCAGTGATCACTGGTCAAGCTCCGTAAATAGGGAAATACATTGATTTTCCACATTATTTGTATCATCTAGATTTACTTTTCCTGGATTAATTTAAGATTTTCTTTTTCTTTCGAATTCTGAGCTATCATTCATATTTGAATGCGAGAATTTATAATAGAGATTGTAGCTAGGGAAAATCTGATTTATAATAGAGATTATAGCTCCAATTCTGCAGTGATCACCGGTCAAGCTCCATACATATTTTTAAAGGCATGAACTGGTTCAGAGTTCTGTTTTCATTTCGAAATAGGGAAATACATTGATTTTCCACATTATTTGTATCGTCTAGATTTACTTTTCTTGGATTAAATTAAGATTTTCTTTCATATTTTCTTTCGGATTCAATGTGCAGGAAAACTCCATTCAATGTGTGATTCAGTTACTTACCTGGTTTCGAACAGGCGATGTATTGCAGGTTTGGAACAGGAACAGGGGAGCGGGAGGGCGCGACGAGTAGCTGGAGAAAATGAGAAATAGAAACATACCCGCAACAATAACTGTTCTCTGACAGAGATGTGGGTTTTCCATATTGCCTTTGATCTTGCTCGGGTTTCTGACAGCCGAAGAGAGTGTCAATCGGGTTTTTGACTGCAGAAGATGGGTGTCGGAGGGTGGAGGAATCCGGAGCCAGAGCCGGAAGTTTTTCTGACCGGTAACAGAAACTGGGCAATTCCTCCGCCCAGTTAGACTACCCCATATGTTTACACAAAGCTCAATTTTTACAATTAAATAATAAATAACTTTATTTTTTAATAATAATTAGTAAAAAAAAAAAAGCAAATATACACGCATGGACACCCACCCATTTTAGATCAAGATGTGATATAATAAGAAATTATTAAATAACATGTTTTTTTTTCACATGTGGTGATGCTTGGATATGGCATACAGATGTGAAAATATGTAATATGTTTAAATTTTACAATTAAATAATAAATGAGTCCATTTTTTACAATTAATATTCTTCTTCTAATTTAAAATGATCGTGTTATAGAGCTCGTTGCAGACCTCTGCTGAGATAAAGCCATTAATGGGATTTCATTGAATTATCTGGTTACAGAGCTCGTTGCAAATATTTGCCGAGATAAAGCTATTAACTGTTTGAGTGACATGATGCTAAGATCAACAAAAACAATGAGTGAATAGTGAGATTGGAGCTTTTGAGAGAAAATAGAAATAGTGAGTCACTGATAGTTAAGTATTGAAACTTAAGTGTTGGAAGTTACAGTGAATCACCAAGTTTTACGGTTCATTATTAGCTGTTGTTGTTTCATGAAATTTTTATCAACTGGTGCATTACCCTTATGATTGTGCCGAGAGGCACATTCTATAGCCCAGTATGACCCCAATGTGTAAGTATGTCGGAAGCCAAAAAAATGTGGGCTTGAACAATAACTTACATAAACATATAAATGAACAATTAAAAATTTATTAAAAATAAATTTAAACGATATAAACTTAAAATATGAAGAGTTTACTAACACTCAAAGAGATATGGTAAATAAATAATATATGGTAAATACATAAAAATATAAATAAACCATAGGTATGGTAAATAAATAAAATATAAATAAACTAGAGGTATGGTAAATAAATAAAACCGATTTTTATATTTACTCAATAAACCATTTTATATTTACAAAAACTCAAAAACAGGTTTTATTTAGGTGAAGCCTATGGGACAAATTATTATTAATACCATGGGACAAATTATTAATAATACCATGGGCCAAATAATATATTTATAAAATAGGTATGGTAAATAAGTAATTATAAAAGAGGTATAAAAAGGTAAGGTAAATAAATAAAAATATATCAAATACGATTAAAAATCAAGATCTAATTATATATGAAGTATAAGGGTCAAATACCATGGACCAAATTATTATTAATACCATGCCAAACAAAACATTATTAACCCTAACATTAATATTAAAATATTAATATTATTAAATTTAATATGTTTAGATTAATCCAATATTAAATTTATTATATTGTAATATATATTAATATATCATGATATATGATAGAGGTGGAGAAATAGGGGGAGTGACAAGGGAGATATGGAGATAAATTGAAGGAGAAGGGAGGAGAGGAATTAAGAGTGAGAGAGTTAGAGAAGGGTAAGAGAGGGAGAGGGAGACATAAAGATGGAGATGGGAGAGAGATAAGGAGAGAGGGAGGGAGAAGGAGAGAGGATTGGAGGGTAAAGAGTGAGAGAGAGAGAAATAAGGGGGAAGGGAGAGGGAGGTAGGAGAGAAAGGGAGAGAGAGAGAAAGGATGAGAGGAGGAGGAGAGAAGGAGGGATAGAGAGATGGAGCTGGAGGTGGAGCGAGGAAAGGAAGAAGAAATACATAGAGAGGGAGTGACAAGGGAGATATGGAGAGAGAGTGTGCATGCTTATGGGTGGGATAAAGATACATAGGAGTGATGGAGACAAGGGGGGAGAGAAGGAGAAAGGAGGCGTGATGGAGACAAGGGGGGAGAGAAGGGTAAAGGGATAGAAATAGTAAGATAGTTGGAGAGTGAGATAAAGTGATGGGGGAAGAGAGAGGATTGGAGGACAAAGAGAGAGAGAGAGAAAGATAGCTGGGGGGTCAGATAGAAGGAGGTGAGAGAGGAAGAGAGTGATGGGGGAAGAGAGGATTGTCAGAGAAAGAGAGAGAGAGAGAGAGTGATGGGGGAAGATAAAGGGAGGTAGGAGATAAAGGGAGAGAGAGGAAGGAAAAGAGAAGGTACTTGAAAGAGAGGAGGAGAGAGGGGAGGAGAGAGGGAGGGATAGAAATATGGATTTGGAGGGGGAGAGAGGGAGGGATTGAGAGATGGAGAGAGAGAGAGAGAGAGAGAGAGAGATGGGGGAAGAGAAAGGGAGGTAGGAGAGACAGGGAGAGAGAGGAAGGAAAGGAGAGGGGGCTTGAAAGAGAGGAGGAGAGAGGGGAGGAGAGAGAGAGGGATAGAAATATGGATTTGGAGGGGAAGAGAGGGAGGGATTGAGAGATGGAGCTGGATGAGGAGAGAGGGAGGGAAGAATAAATACATAGAAAGTGAGTAGTGGAGAGAGAGGGGGAGTGACAAGGGATAGATGAAGAGGGAGTGTGTATGTTTTGGGGTGAGATAAAGAGAGAGTGTGCATACTTATGGGTGGGATAAAGATACATAGGAGTGATGGAGACAAGGGGGGAGAGAAGGATAAAGGAGGTGTGATGGAGACAAGGGGGAAGAGAAGGATAAAAAGATAGAAATAGTAAGATAGTTGGAGAGTGAGATAAAGTGATGGGGGAAGAGAGAGGATTCGAGGACAGAGAGAGAGAGAGAAAGAAAGATAGTTGGGGGGTCAAATAGAAGGAGGTGAGAGAGGAATGATGAGAGAGAGGAAGAGAGTGATGGGGGGAAGAGAGGATTTTCGGAGAGAAATAGAGAGAGGTAGAGATGGGGGAAGATAAAGGGAGGTAGGAGATAAAGGGAGAGAGAGGAAGGAAAAGAGAGGGGACTTGAAAGAGAGGAGGAGAGAGGGGAGGAGAGAGGGAGGGATAGAAATATGGACTTGGAGGGGGAGAGAGGGAGGTATTGAGAGATGGAGAGAGAGAGAGATGGTGGAGGAGAAAGGGAGGTAGGAGAAAAAGGGAGAGAGAAGAATGAAAGGAAAGGGGACTTGAAAGAGAGGAGGAGAGAGGGGAGGAGAGAGGGAGGGATAGAAATATGGATTTGGAGGGGGAGAGAGGGAGGGATTGAGAGATGGAGCTGGATGAGGAGAGAGGGAGGGAAGAATAAATACATAGAGAGTGAGTAGTGGAGAGAGAGGGGGAGTGACAAGGGAGAGATGAAGAGGGAGTGTGTATGTTTTGGGGTGATATAAAGAGACAAATAAGGAGATATGGAGAGAAGGGGGGAGAGAAGGAGAGAGAGAGAGGCATATGGTAACAAATTTGGAAGGTGAAGATAGAGAGAGAGGGGGGGCGGGGTGAGAGAAGGGAAGAGAGAGGGTGAAAAGAGGTAGGGAAAGAGATATGAAGATGGAGAGGGAGAGAGGGGGAGGTAAGAATAAATACATAGAGGGTGAAAGGTGGAGAGAGAGAGAGAGAGGGAGTGATAAAGAATATGGAGAGAGAGGGAGAAAGCGTAGTAGGAAGGAAGAGAGATAGAAGTGAGAGAGAGAGAGAGAGAGGGAGAGAGAGAGAGAGAGAGGAGGAGGAGGGAGTGATAGATATATAGATATATTGGAGAAAGAGAGTTTATTTTTTGGAGTTGATATAGAGAGATAGAGTGAGATATAGATATAGATGTAAGGTGAAGAGAAAAACATATAGATGGAGAGAAGGAGTGAGGGACAAGGAAATTGATAGATATGGAGTGAGAGAGAGTGTGTGTATGGTGGGGTGAGATAAAGAGAAAAGGAAGGAGATATGGATGGATATATAGATATATATGGGGGAGATAGGGAAGAAGGTTTCTTGCAGTAGATGCATTGATTTCAATGTAGATGGTGATTTCTAATCCTATTTGATTTCTTTCACTAAATGCCTTGATTTCAGTGTAGATGGTGATCTCTGATCTTATTTGATTGCTTGCACTAGGTGCATTAATTTCAATGTAGATGTTGATTTATAATTATATTTGATTGCTTGCACTGAATGCATTGATTTAAATGTAGATGATTTATAATCCTATTTGATTCCTTGCACTAAATGCATTTATTTCAGTGTAGATGGTGATTTCTAATCCTATTTGATTGCATGCACTAGATGCATTGATTTCAGTGTAGACGTTGGCTTTAAATCCTATTTTCCTACTTGCACTAGACTCATTTATTTGAGTGTAGATGTTGATTTCAAATCATATTTCATTACTTGCATTATATGCATTGATTTTAGTGTAGATGTTGTTTTCTATTATTATTTGATTTCTTGCATTATTTGCATTGATTTTAGTGTATATGTTGATTTCTAATTTGATGTATGATGGTACATTAATTTTAAATTCATTGGATTAATAGTGTTTGTGCAATGATTTCAGTTTAAGCACAAAAAATTATTGACAATGTACATTGATTTTTGCTTTATAGTAATTCAACCTATTAATATTGGAGAGCAAGAGAGACAAGGTATGATGTTTAATAAAATAGCTCGAGCTAAATATTTAAATGGTTTACGATTCCAACTGTCCTTTTCAAATAATCAATATGAAAATATGACAAAACTAACATGGGTGAAAATAAGAATAGTAGAAGAAAATAGTTTGAAATCGATCACAATGAAGACTTCGTAATTGACTACATTCTTATTATTCACAGTTTCTATCATTCAATATTATTACATTGTCACTTTGCGTTCAAAATTTTATTTCATCATTAAAGTTATCTTACAATATTTATCAACTCAACAAACTCAGGTAACTAATCAAATTTAAAATTAAAATGATTCAATGAATCTCAGACATATTTAACATATTTAAAATGGTCATGTTAATATTAGATGTATTTACATATTATTGATAAAATTAAGCATATGTTCCTCATATTATCGATATATTTTCCTTGGTTGCACACGACTGAAACTAGCCTAGATCCATCTTAACTCCAGATCTATCAAGCGTCGAGAGGGATCAAATCTCTCGAGGTGAAAACCTTTCCTCAAGTTTTGCACTCAAAAAAGAGGTTTTCACCTGGAGAGATTTGATCCCTCTCGGCGCTTGATAGATCTGGAGTTAAGATGGATCTAGGCTGGTTATTATTAATCTCTGTGTTCACCATTATTTTTGAATTAGTTAGTTGTTGCTGTTTTGGGTGTTTTTCACCCCACAACTGGCTAGTACAACAAACGATTTTATTTTTATTGGAAAGAATTCACTTTTGGAGCTTGATAAGTAGTAAGAGATCTTAATTTTGTGTTTTATTTCTTTACAAGGTTCTATTTCATGTTTTGGGATGTTTTGGTTTATTTAAATGAGTTTACCTACAATTTAGAAAAAATAAACTCTTCTTAAAAAATTGTTAAAAGTTTGAAAATAATTTTCATTCAATGAATATAAAGTTAAATTCTCACTACAATTTGCACAATTATTTCAAACAACAAACCCAGCCTACTTACGATGATATAAAAAAACCCAACATACCATGATTTGGGATTTCTGCACCCAAGGAATTTTCTTTGACTGCGGTTGAGATATCTGCATGAAACTAATGGGTTCATTGACCAACATATGAAGTTTGCGACGCTGAAATCAATCTCATTCTTAGGCAGTCCCATCAATCCCATTCAATCCAACCACCCTAAGCAAGTCGATGAATGCGCCCAGGCCCATAAATTCCCACCGTTAGATTAAAGTTGTAGATCATCCTACGACGGGCATTTCTTGCCTGGGCGCATTTATGGGCCTATGGCAGAGGAAATAAGCCTCGCCTCAAGAAAGCGTATTATAGCTCGTTCAGTGTATATGGCTTATGGACCTAACCCATAACTGACGTAGCGTAGGTTGTTTAAAGCTAAAGCCTGGCTATTATAAAGCGTAGTTTAGGGACACCGAGTAACGCGATATCCCATAGACGCTTTATGCACCTACTTTCTTCTTAATAATGAGGCAATAAATAAGGAACTACAAA
Source organism: Pinus albicaulis (assembly GCA_034641835.2). Lineage (NCBI taxonomy): Eukaryota > Viridiplantae > Streptophyta > Pinopsida > Pinales > Pinaceae > Pinus > Pinus albicaulis. The sequence goes on from CM076580.1 coordinate 1,484,550,932, forward strand.
AGCTTTAGCTTGAAGAATAAGAATACCAGTTTTGGGAGGACAAAGCCGAAGTCCGACATAGGGTGAGGAAGCATTAAGCTTGCTAAACCCTCAGGTTTCCTAACTAATAACTACACTGTACCAATTAGGTTGGCGTTAAGCTTGGTAAACCAACACATTTCTTAACTAATAACTACAGTATGCCAATTAGGTACCTAATTCAACTCACTATCCACACATGCTCTAAGGGTGGAAACCTGAAGATTGACCATAAAATAAGGGATTGAGAAAAGTGAGAGCAAGAAATTTATTTCTTGCTCGTCTAGCCTTTCCAAACTAGTAGCTACATTGTATTGATTATATATTTAATTACATGGCCTCCATCTATTTCTTCCAAAAATAAGTTTGAAGTGCTCAGCATTATAAATTGATTTCTTGCTCGTCTAGCCTTTCCAAACTAGTAGCTACATTGTATTGATTATATATTTAATTACATGGCCTCCATCTATTTCTTCCAAAATTAAGCTGGAACTGCTCAGCTAACGTGACAAGAAGAGGGAGTTGTTTTTAGGCTTTTAGGCTTTAAGGAGCCAAGAAGCCCAATTGAGAAGATTTTTCTAACTACATATTGTCCTTTCCCTGTTGGTAAGCCAAAGATGACTTGCAGCTTCCTACCCTCACATTCCATATCTGAATTAAAGTTAATGCAAACATCAAAATTAAATGAAAAAAATAGATGTTTTTGAATAAGTTTATGGTAAATTCACTTTGAAGTTGCAGTTTAAACAACAAAAAATGGATGCATTTGAGTAGGTTTATGGTAAATTCACTTTCAAGTTGATTTACACATATAGGTTTTATGGAAGTTTTTCTTCAATTTACACTTACAGGTTCTCTATGTTCTTCTCCATGTTCTCCATCATTGCGTCATCTATAGGTACCGAAATAGGAATATAAATATGTGGAAGCAATACAGAAATTGGAGATCTCATTGGATTTGAGCCTGTATAGTTGCAATCAATTGCCTTAGGGGTTTAATGGCGGGAAAAAAAAATCAGACCACAGATAGTTATGCCCATGATATCAATCCTGCTGGAAAAGCTGACCAGATAATCAAAGAAAGCAACGCACGAACATTTACAATGCCTTCTCAGGATTCCATTAGCAAGCCCCTAGGCAGAAATTCTAGACTTAATATAGGTCACAACAAAAATGATATTTGCACAAATCTTTCTGAAAATAATTGTGATACCTCTGAAGACTATTCAGGATCGCGCCTGTTTTCGTGCTATTACTGCGAGAGAAAGTTTTACAGTTCTCAAGCCCTGGGAGGACACCAAAATGCCCATAAACGAGAACGCTTGAAGGTTAGAAAAAAGGCACAAAGAACGACTTGTCTGCAATCGTATCAGATTTCTAATTCCAATTCGGAAACAAAGTGCATCTTATATATGATTTACGTGGTTTATGAATATATGAGGTGGAATCGGCAATGTTGGCCTTCGGTTGGCAGTGCAGGGGGTTTTGAGAGCACTTTTAGTGCAAATGAGCAAGTCAATTCCTAAGGCAGTGGGGCACCTTGAGAGGCAGAAACAAGCCGCCAGGATTCGGAAGAACGCAACAGTATAGCAAAGCGGCTGGAATCTGTGAACACATTGTTTTCATTTCAGATGATGCTCCACAACTTTACTGGCTCTGTATCGTGTTTCTAGCATTTGATGTGTTTTTTGTTGAATTTTGTGCTGCGGTGGCATGTATGATTGACATTGCTATCGAATTGGCCCATATGAGAAAAAAAATGGTGAAAAATCCATTAATTTGTTGCTGGACGAGGTGCATTGTGTGAGAAAAGGGCAGCGTGGAGCTACACGACCTGCGTGCATACTAAGGAGACAGAGTGTTACAGAATATTGTTGGATTTGTGGGTTTATGGGTGAGAGTAGTGTTTTGTTGGTTTGTAAAATTTTATAATAAAGAACCAATTTATTGAATAGATTTACACAATTTAAAATAGCGGTTCTCAACGTTCTTCGGTGCCGAGAGAATGTATCGCTAATTTCATTGTGATAATCTGTTATATGTTGTAGAATCTTGTTGTACTTCGGTGTTCCAAGATCGACAATTACAAGTTGCCTTTAACTTGTGAGTTTGTAAGTGTGTAAAGGTCACTTTGTAGGGTTGATCGTTGATCATATTCTGTACCTAGAATGTTTTTCTATACGACTATTGAAATTTATTCTTCGGGGTTATTTCACAGATGGAAATATTTCAATAGGGTAGTTCAGTGTCGCGACTCTTCTTCCGGAGTGTCAAGATTTTTTAATCTTACAAATTCAGTATTGCTGGTCAGAAGCAGGTGTACTTTAAATGAGTTGAAAGGTAAGCTCGAAGATGTGAAGAAAGAAAGAGCGAAATCCAAAAGACTGCAGAGTGGGTAGAGGTGCTGATGAAGACCTGTCAGAAAAAGAAAAATACAAATTTTGTAATTGTAATTTCAGTATTGTAAGTTTTCTGTAATGTAGGCATTAAGGGGGGGTGTTTGAGATAATGCCTCATTTATGATGCATACTAAAGATTAGAGATTGGTTTGGTTTGTTGGAGGATGTTGAGAGATTCTCTCAACCTCTCCCTCTACGAGTGGAATAAGTTGGATCTCACTCCAACTATATATATTTGATGTATCTTTGTTTATTAAATGTAATATAGAAATTAATTATTATGTGTTATTCCTGTGCAATGGCTGCTCTCTCTAATTTTAATATAACTATTTTAACTTAGAGAATAAGTGAAGAATATAAAGGGTGCTTCAGGAAGAGGCCAATAAGATGACAAAATTTTATATTAGTAAGAAAATGAGTTATGTCTATTCGATAGGTTGAGAGAAAATGGTTTACAAAATATCAAATAAAAACTTTTCATAATTTTTATTTATTTATGCCAGAACTAATGCGAAATAAAAAACCGGTTACTAGAGTCCCATGCCGTAAACGGAAGGGACTAATAATATATCACAATGATGAAATAACGAATATTTAACAATGAATATTTAACAATTAAGTAGTTCATAGTAGCCCATTGCAAACACCGTGGTTAATTTTCCTCTGAAATGGCTCTAAGGGATTATGTTATTATCAATCTAAAAAAATTCTTTACCAAATCTCCAAAAATGTCTAGCAACAAAATTCCCTTCTTTCTTGGAGCTCTTGAATATTTATAGCTACAATTTGAAATTGTTTCTCTTTTTAGTTTCCTTATTTTTTATTTTCTCTTATTCTACATTAGAAAAAAAATTACAAAGATTTGAAATGTATAATTTGATTATTTGATTATAATATTATTGCATCTTGTATAGTGATTCCATGTTGATTACTCAAGTTTCCAACTCAGATTTGATGATAAGAGGAATTTTTTAAATTATACTAAATAATAGATTTTCCAATGTGGCTTGGTAAATAGTAAAATATTTTCCTAGCTAGCTCAACCACTTTTTTTTTCAACACTTCCTTGGTGACTTTATTTGTGAGTATATTGAAAGCTATCTCTATAGTTCAAGGATTGCCTTGACTCTCAAAGTTGCTTATGGATGGAAATTTATTCTTCCTTATAAACATATCAACAAGAACATAATACCTTTACAAAGGAAACTGAATTTTGATGCAACTTTTTCTAGCATATCCTATATCTGCAATGCTATATTTAAAGTTGAATAATTTAGCATCAACTTTTACTCACTCATTCTTGGGAGTTATAAAGGTGTTTGAGTGAACTCCTAAGGACATTGTTTGATTTGATCCAATATTGTTATTATTCCTTTCAATTGTATGCCCCTCTTCATAGTCTATTCCCATAATGGAAATATTTTTGTTATTATTCTCTAAAATTCTAGAAAATAGGCGTACACCAATTTCACCATGACTTTATAACCTTCATGTACATCTGTAATGCAAGATATATATTTATAGAAGCTAGACCTTTCTATTATGAGAATTTTATTTTTTTCCTCAACCTCTACAACTTTTGCCTTGTAGTTTTATATTTTCACTAGACTACTTTTTACATTTTGATCTATGGCTTGCATGAAGGCTATGCTAGTTGAAGAAATTTCCATTGGGTCTCTACATGTGTAATGCACTAGGGTATTTTTTGTAGTCATAAACATAGAATATGGGCCATGAAATGACATTTTTTTCATTGTTTTCTTGACAAATATACTAATGTCTCTATCATATCTAAAATGGAATATATTGGACAATTTTAATTTTGTAGTCATAAACATAGAATATGGGCCATGAAATGATATTTTTTTCATTGTTTTCTTGAAAAATATACTAATGTCTCTATCATATCTAAAATGGAATATATTGGACAGTTTTAATCACTGTTAAATGACTAAGACGACACACATAACTTATCAATCCAGGGATGTCTTTTATTTCAATGACAGTTGCATTATCTGTGACGATACATCATACCAGAAGTAGAAGTAAAACAAGAAGAAATCGTTGCTAAACCAGTTGCTAAAAATTAACACTCATGCAGAAATAAAATAAGGATCTACAAGAATGTAATCACACTTTAGATAAACAGCTATCTAATGCGCCACACGATCACTACACCAGCTGGTATTTCTAAATGAATCTGTGCAACAACATAATAAATACCTGAAATTGAAGCAGATCTACTTATAGCTGACACAACAACAATAACACTCCACAAATACACATAAGAAATTATGAGATATACTACAACTACTTTATCACTGCAGTCTCTGCTAAAGAGGAGGGCCCTTCCTCCATAACAGGGCACAGGAGAAGATAAAAACTAAATAAAAATTAAATCCGTCAACACATATAACAACAACAGTATGATATTTTGTATTATGATGATAAAAATTACAGAGTCAAAATGGCGATACTACTTTGTGCTAACCACCTGACCTTAAAGGTTTGAGTGCTTATATAAAAGTTTCATGTCCAGAAAATGATGAATAGATCAGTCATGAGAATATTATGATTCTCATGTTGATAAAAATAAAGTAAATATAGTTACAATTGATTCCCTCAATAGAGCCTTGACTGGGAAAATATTGATTTCAATCAAAACTTCCTAAAGCTATTATTCTAAATGAATGATGACTCCTACAGTTTTCGTTGGAATGCGACAACTGTAGTGTAAAAAATTTTGAAGACATATCAACATCTGGAAGTAGACAGTATGAAATCAACAATGTGACTGTAACAATGGTCTTGTAACAATGGATCTGTAACAACGTCACGGTGTAACAACATTGTGGTGTAATAGTAGAGGTCATGACAGCGGAGGTGTTGACTCTTCATGAGGTAGTAGCACCATGTAACATCACACTATAACAACATGCTCCCAACTGGTTCTATGCACTTGTATGTTCTGGGTCCCTTGTGCTTAAAGTGATATTTGAAAGAGTAGCAGAAAGAACAAGGAACTTCCTCCAATATTCATCCTAGTTAGCCACAAAAAAGAAACAATACATCATAATAATAAATGAGAACGAAAAGATAATGAAACACGGTAAAGTTACACCTTTTTACGATAAGAAAAAGGAAAAAGGCAAAGGTAGTACCAAGGCTGGAGGTCAAACAGGTCGAAATGATGGAAGAAAACATAGGGAATGAGTACAAAAATGACACCCAACATCTCCGCCCAGCTAAAGTACTTGCATGTCCTCATGCAAAAAATCTCAACTTCTTCGATAATATCTCCTATGTAGATCAGTGAAGTCACAGGTGCTGGCTGTGTCTTCATCTGGAAACCTGTACCCCTAAGTAGCCACCAATTGTCTTAGTTAGGACTCTTCTTCTTAATTGCTCAATAGATACCACTCCTGATATTCCTTTACTAGCAGCCATATCAAATGAAATTTGAATTTTAGTCTAATCCAGGAAGCGTCGATGGAATTTATTACTTGGGCATATGCTGGTACATGTATAACATCAACTACGAAATTTTGAAATGCAAAAGCATATCCTTTCAACAACCCAACACTACTAGCTTCAGTGCGCTTGAGGCATCCTGTTAGTGCTCGACTCTTCATCTATGCAAAATGATTGAGGTAGAAATCCACAATTATTCTCCTATAGGCAGCAGTTGGTTCCCTTATCCTACGAGTACTTAAAATCTTTCTAAATTCCTACCTCAGTTTAGCGATCTTTCCTAGTTCAGCTTGAATCCATAACATTGTCTTCTCTTCATTAGTATCCATTGATTTTGTGGACACATGCCACTTGATATTATTTCTCATAAATGAAAGGAAAGCACGTAATTGCAAGTCTCCAATATACGAGAATATAGTTTTTACCATCTGCATACTAGTGTGCTCACAAATAATGTTGTGAAAAAATAGCTTGCACAACAAGCTCTGTTCATCAAAATCATAAGCGAGGAAAACATCTAAAAAGGGGCGGGTAGAAGTACCCACATAGGAATTGTCTTCCATAATAGCTTTTAACCTAAAAAAATAGTAATGTTCCCACAAAATAGGGTAGGATGAGGAAGGTCACCTACACCCGAACAAGTTGAGGGCAAGGTCATGAATCTTTCGTTTATCATTAGTCAAATCCTGAACATGCTACTGTAACAACAACAGTTGTTCCTTCAGTTTCTTTGTGGCTTCCTTCTGCTTCCATTCCTCCCGACTTCTATTCAATTCTTTCTTTGTCCATTTCTCTTGTAAGGCACTCATTTTATTCTAATATTCTTTCTATGAGATCATTCCCTCCTGTAGGGAAAGTGCCTCCTCTTTCCATTTCTGCAACACAGAGATTAGTAAAATCTTCTCGGAACTCCATCCCACAGTGTGACCCGGTGTTCCACTACATGCAATATGAATGGTGGGTGTGACAACATCTCTAAGGTGGGACTTCTCCACCTCAGTTTTTGTTTCTTGTGTAAAAACAGCATCATAGATGGGTTCTTGTGTAGCAGTCTTCTTCATTTCACCTTGGTCAGCCTTTGTATCCACGACTGGTTCCTCTGTAACAATAGTGGCCTCTACAGCTTCTTTTGTGTCTGCTTCCAGATCGATTACCGTGGGAGGCTCTACTTTAACTACTAGTTCTTATGTAACAATAATATATTCAACAGGTTCTTGAGGAGTAGCCTCCCCAAGTTCTATTTTAGTCTCCCTTGAGCAGATGCTTACCCAAAAAAATCTATACCCTATTGTTGCTAACTCTTGGGAACATACCGCACATACAAATCCTGGATTTTTCTCCCCCCCCATCTTTCTTGAGAGCTTCAGCTAGGGTATCTAGCCATGATTCTTTCGATTTCCTAGCTTTGGCTAATCTCTACTTTAAATTTTCATTTTCTTTTTTTAAATTTTTAATTTATGAAAGAAGAGTATGAGTTGCATTCCTACTTGGCAAGGAGGGTTCTTTTTCTTCTTCTTCCAAATCTTTTGTCTTCTCCTGCTTCTCATTTGTAGGTGACAGTTTCGTTGGCATACTAACTTTCACCCTTTGTTTCAGCCATTTGTCTCAAATAGACTTATCAATGGGCGTTTTCTCAATTCTAACCTCGGTGGACCGGGTTTGAACTCCAGCCTCTTTGTGACTTTCTCCCGAAGTCTCAGATTGTTTGCCTCAGCTCATCCTAGTTATTTTCTATTTTAACTCCTCCCATATCTTTCCTTACTGGTTTAAGGCATCCAACACAATCAATTTTATAATACCATGGTAGGTAACACAAGCTTCAGGGTGTGCTGCTGTTTTGACTGCTGCAGCCATATGATTGATATTTCCAAGCAGGAAATATGGAAGATTGATCTTCTGCTGGTGTCGAAGATGCTTCAATAAAGGAAAGTGATAATTGAAGATAATTGTAGACCTTCTGTTGTGAAACTAGCTCCAAAAATAGAAGAAAAGAGATATCAACACCTTAGAAATAAGCCACTTCGAGGGGGCAACCTCCAATACATTACATGAATGAAAAATTCTTGGATGATACAAATTACAAAACCTCCTTTCTATATATATGAGTCCATGGGGCCATAATGTAATCTTAGTGGGGCCACAATGTAATCCTAGCCGACCTAACAATAATAATTTAAGGGCACAATAATAACAATATGGGGGTTACAAGGGTACAATAATAACAATAAGGGGGTTACACTAACATGAATAAGGGACTATACTAGTAATATAGGGACCTAAAATGCCCCTCTCTTTCAAAAAAGTGTGGTCCTCAATGCTTGAGTAGCTCTGGGTACTTCTGTATAAAATTCTCATCCTCCCATGTAGAATCTTCAGTGGGTAAGTTCTTCCACTTTATGAGATACTCTGAAATTGATCGATTTCGTAGCTGTCGTGTTCTTGTTTCCGTGACCACTTCAAGTTCCAATATGATTTTTCCTTCCTCATCAAGTTCTGGAAATATTGTTTGAACTGGAATATTTTCACCTGTAACCTTCTTTAAGCATGAAACATGGAAAACTGGATGCACTCGTGAAGAAGCAGGAATATACAATTTGTATGCCATAGTACCAATATTTTGCAACACCTTGTAAGGACCATAGTACTTTGGTGATAATTTATTATCCTTCTTAGCTTGCTTAAGGGACATTTTTCTGTATGGTTGTAGCCATAAAAATACCGAGTCTCCTACATCAAAACTTCTCTTGTTGCGATGTTGATCTGCCTGTTGTTTCATTTGATTTTGTGCCAAATTCAGGTTATCCTTTAAGAGCTGGAGAACTTCTTGTTGATTCTCGATGTGATCTTCCACTGATTGAACCTTCGAATTTTCTCTTAAATATGATGTGATGGACGGTGGATGATATCCATAAAGTGCCATAAATGGGGTCATTTTTGCTGCAGTATGGAAGGAGGTGTTATACCACCATTTAGCGAGAGGTACACTTGAGCCATTGTGTTTGTTTATTAGATACAAAACAACGAAGATATCCTTCCAAAAATTTATTTACTATCTCAGTTTGACCATTGGATTAAGGATGATAAGATGAGCTATGAGCTAATTGAGTAACCAAACAAGAAAATAACTCTGTCCAAAAATTTCCAGTAAAAATAGGATCTCTGTCGCTCATAATAACCCTTGGGTTTCCATGTAGCTTTTGAATTGTGTCCATAAATGTAGTAGCAACTGTACTTTATTTAAATGGATGAGATAATGCACAAAAGTGTGCATAATTGGTAATTCTATCAACTACTACCATGATGACACTCTTTCCTTTGGACTTAGGTAAACTTGTGATAAAATCCATTGAAATATCCTCCCAACGTTGACTTGGAATGGATAAAGGTTGTAGAAGACCCGGGGTCTTAATTTTATCAACTTTATTCTGCTGGAAAATCAAACATTCCGCCACAAACTTTTGAATATCAGATTTAAGGCCATCCCAAAAAAATATTTCTTCACCCTGTGGTAAGTTTTTAAAAATCCTGAGTTTCCTCCTAACGGAGAAGTGTGCAATTCCAGAAGAATATTTTGTTTTAGTTGGGAATTATTACAAAGATATAAGCAATCTTTGTACCATAAGGAATCATTTTTCCAACTAAATGTATCATATGTACTAGGATCCCGCTGCAAATTTTGAATGAGTGTCCACATTTCTTCGTCCTTCTTCCATTCATCCCTTGCTTCGGTTATCCAATCTGGTCGGATAATAGAAATGGCACAAAGCAATGCTTCCACCTCTTCATTCTTTCTTGAGAGTGCATCTACAACAACATTTAGCTTCCCTTTTTTGTAGATTATTTCAAATTCATAACCCAACATCTTTGTGACCTATTTTTGCTGCTCTTCTGAAGATAGTCTTTGTTCCAAAAAGTGTTTAAGACTATCATGATCAGTTTTTACCTTGAAGTGTCTTCCCATTAGTTAAGTTCGCCATTTCTTTAGTGCATGCAGTATTGCTAACATTTCCTTCTCATAAATAGGTTTCTGTAAATACTTTCCTTTGATTGGACCACTTTCAAAAGCAATGGGTCTTCCTTCCTGCATTAAAACTGCACCAATTCCATTTCCTGAGGCATCACATTCCACAATAAAGGTTTTTGTGAAGTCTGGCGTAGCTAAGACCGGTGCTAGGCACATTGCCTCTTTAAGATGTTCAAAGGCCTTAGTTGCTTCAAGAGTCCATGAAAATGAATCTTTCTTCAATAATGTTGTTAGAGGTGCTGCTATTCTCCCATAATTCTTAAAAAACTTGCGATAATACCCTGTTAACCCGAGAAATCCTTGCAACTACTTTATGGTTGTGGGGACTTTACATTCCTTAATGGATTTGATTTAATTTTGTTATGGTCTACCTTAACACCCTCGTGAGATACAATATGACCCAGATATTCCACCTCTTGTACTCCAAAGAAACATTTGGATGTTTTTGCATATAATTGTTTCTCCTGCAATAGTTTGAGCACCCTGTCAACATGTTGAATATGATCCTTCCAAGACCTGCTGTAGATTAGTATATCATCAAAAAATACTAGCAAAAATTTTCTAAGGAAGGGTTTGAAAATGGAATTCATCAACCCTTGAAATGTAGAAGGTGAATTGGTAAGGCCAAAAGTCATGACCAAAAATTCATAATGACCCTCATGAGTTCGAACTGCTGTTTTCAGAATATCTTTAGCCTTCATTCTAATTTGATGATATCCTGAACGAAGATCCAAATTAGTAAAATAAATTGCTCCATGTAATTCGTCCAATAATTAATCAATCACAGGAATGGGAAATTTATCTTTAATGGTGAGCTTATTGAGCTCCCTATAATCCGGACACATGCGCCATGATCCATCGTTCTTGTGTACCAATACTACAGGAGCAGAGAAAGAACTTTGACTAGGTTGAATTATACCAGCCTCTAACATTTATGCAATCATACGTTCAATTTCGCTCTTTTGGACATAAGGATATCTATAAGGCCCGATGTTTGGAGGAACACTTCCTGGAATCAAATGAATAGCATGATCATGATCATGAATAGGTGGGAGTCCTTTGGGAGTTTCAAACACCTTGGAATGATTGTCCAAGACTTTTTGGAGATCTGCAGAAATAGATGATTTTGATGTTGGAACTTCTAGTGAGCATAATTTTGCAATTACGCCTCGTTGTTCTTTCTTTAGAAGCTTTGTCATGACATTAGAGCTTATTATCTTTCCCGGCTTCCCTGCAATACCCCGTAATTCGACTTCCTTTCCTTCTGAAAAAAATTTCAAGAAAAGTTCTTGAAAATTAAAAGCTACCATCTCCAAAGATTGTAACCATTGTACTCCTAGTACAACATCAGCACCTCCCATAGGAATGGAAAGCATTGGACTAGTCAATACATATTCCCCCATGGTTAGCTTGATATTATGGCATTTTTCAGAGCAATTTATAGTTCCTCCATTTGCAACCATCACTTGACATTCTGGTGCTGGGTATAGGAAACAATTTAATTCCTTGGCTACCTTACAATGAATAAAATTATGGGTGCTACCTGAATCAATCAACACTATTACCTTTTTCTTCTTGATTTGTCCTTCTATCTGGAGAGTTTGAGGAGTGGTAATTCCTGCCAGTGCATTACACGATATGGTCGGATTCATTTCTTCCTCTTCTAGGGTTGGTTCCTGGTGTATATCCTCTTCTTGTTCATTTTCTTCTTCCTCTTCAAAATATATGTAAAATAATTTCTTCTCAGCACACTTATGACCTTTAGTGTATTTGCTATCACAACTGTAGCAAATCCCTTTTGCTCTCTTTTCTTCCAATTTTTGTGGTGTAAACCTTGTAGGTTGTGGAAATATAGGAGTAGCAACACTTCCCTCTTTATAGAAGTGAGTGGTAGGCTTCCTTGTCGCCATAATTTTACATTCAATTTTTCTTGCCAACCTGAATGCCTTCTCCAATGAATCAAGTTCCAAAACGCGAACTTCATGTTGGATGTTATCCTTTAAAGTGCCTATGAAGAGATCAATCCTGTGTTCCTCTGGAATATCAGTTACCCTTATATTCAATTTTTGGAAGTCCTCAATGTGTTCCCCCACTAAACCCTTTTGTTTGAGATTTATCAATTGGCTAAAGAAGGTGTTTCTCTTTGTATCCTCATAATGTGCTATCATTTCCTCCGTAAAAATTGACCAAGTAACAATTTTTTTACGGGAGAAAAGCCATCGATACCATACAAATGTATTTTGTTCTAAATGTAAAGTTGCAATGCGTACCTTTTGTGTGTTTTGCACATTACTGAGATCAAAATATTGCTCCATCTGTGGTATCCATGTTACAGGATCCTTTCCATCAAAATTCCTCATATCCATTTTTAGAATATGGTGGTTCTTCTCGCCAACATTAGAGTTTATGAAATCACGATTAACATTTATTTTGTTCTCATCATGAGTTTTCTCTACTATCTTTTCACCATTAGGAAACATTTTTTGTATCATCTTTGTCAAACCTTCGATGTCTACTTTTAGATCATTCTTCATGTTTTCCATTTTTTCATCAATCTTAGCTTCCATGTCATCCATCTTAGCTTCCATGCCATCCATCTTAGCTTCCAGACCATTCATCTTAGCTTCCAAGGCTTTCTTCAAACCATCAATTTAATTTTTTGTTGCTCTTTGTGATAACGAAATTTAGTGCACTTGCTCATGGAATTTTGATATCTCATGTTGCCTTTCTTCGTCTTCATGAGTCATAGTAGAGCTTTCTGAAGGCTTAATGGGTGTTGAATGTTAGAAAATTAAATATTACAGAGCAATGCAACACATAAAATATGCAGAAAATAAAAGCACACAAAACACATAAAACTAGAGAGACACAGATATACGTGGTTCACCCAGTTTGGGCTACGTCCACCCCGAATAGCCAGTCCTTCCTTTCTATTATCCAAGAAAATGAAGAGACAAACCCACAAAGGATTCCACCGTAATATTAATTGTTCTCTCTCGCGCCTCCCTCTGCTTTCTCCGAGAATACACACACAATGCATAGCCGCAATACAATGCCCTCATATATACAAGGGGGTTACCTTCTAGGGAAAAAAACCTTAATCTAAACAGAACTTCTACCGTCAGATCATTTGCCTAATGAACAGCCCAGATTGACTAGAAATTACTACACTTTTAGAAGGCAATTTTACATCTGTTTTTAGCTTTGGGGGCACTGCCCCCGAAAACCCCTACCAGGGGGGGGCTTCGAAAAGCGCTGCCACCCCCCCCTGGACCCCCCACGACAACGATTAATTATGGGCGGCGTTGCCGCCCCTTTTAAGGTACAGGGGTCCAATGCTGTGATACAAAGTAAACAAGATAATCAGGCTCCACACCCAACATTGAATTATTTTTATGAGGAATTTTAGAACCCAATACTGATATCTATGCTCAATAAGCCTTTGGAATCACCTAGAACTGTTTTTTCAAAAAAGACTTATGTAGTTTGAAAAAAAATACACACCTTTTTCTTGATTTGAGGAGCTTGAATATTGAAAATGATTTATCTTTGTGATTTTGGATCTTCAATATATGAAATTTGGCCCTAAAGTATCCGCCTAAATCTTATTATGAATGCCACAGGTCTGACCTGATTTGGATTCTTGAAGACAAATTTATGTCCAATCTGCTATGATGACCTAATTATGGACTAGTTCAGTAGAGCAAACTTCTACGACCTGCCACGTGTCATTGTTTCCTCCTTTGGCTCTGAAATTGATATAGTGAAAACTACAGTCTGTGTGATTGCAGCCACATTTTACATAATTCCAATCTGATGCACAGAGAGAGAGTTATGAATATTTTCCCATGATCACCTTTTTGAGATGAAATTTGGGAGCTTGCAAAACACCTAACTTCCATAGACCATATCTCCGAAAATTTTGCGAACCAAGCTCTGAAATTTTGCGAAGATATTCCTCAGGATTTCTTCTTCACTCCCTAAAAATTTCAGCTTCTGAACCTTTGTAGAAAAAACGTTATAACGAAAATGCCACGATGACCTGTTTAGGTTAATTTCAGGAGCCTACAAAAAGACCTAAATTCCACAAATCATATCTCCTAAAATATTGTGAAACAAGCTCTCAAATTTTGCGACGATGTTCCTCAGGATTTCAGCTTCGCGCTCTAAAATTTTTAGCTTCTGGACCTTCATAGAAAAATAATTATAGCGAAAATGCCATAATGACCGGTTTGCGGCAGTGAAACCCTAGAATCCAAAGCTCTGATACCAAATGTTGTGAAAACAGCTCTAAAAATTGAAGAAAAGAGATATCAACGCCTTAGAAATAAGCCACTTCGAGGGGGAAATCTCTAATACATTACATGAATGAAAAATTCTTGGATGATACAAATTACAAACCTCCTTTCTATATATAGGAGTCCATGGGGCGACAATGTAATCTTAGTGGGGCCACAATTTAATCCTAGCCGACCTAACAATAATAATTTAAGGGCACAATAATAACAATATGGGGTTTATAGGGGTACAATAATAAAAATGATGGGGTTACACTAACAACAATAAGGGACTATACTAGTAATATAGGGACCTAACACCTTCCGTCATAGGTAATGTACTTTATCAAATTCAGGGCAACATTTACCCAAGGTTGGGTAAGTGATAATCTATTAACCCCTCTTCCTTTCTTCTCCAACTTTTCTTCTTGTACAAGGAAATCCTCCTTCATAGAAGTATCATTAACCTTCTTGTTAAACCATATTCTTCCTTCGATCGATAATGTGGTTACTTAGGAAACAAATTCTTTTGTAACTTCAATCCACAGACCCCTGACTTGGGTTTGGAGGTCATTCAAATTCCTGGAAAATTCCATCACAATGGTTTCATTCGAGCCCTTCAACCTCTGAAAGCACTCGAGCCACCCAGCATCCTTAAATATCTTATATGCTTCTGAACAACCCCGTAAATATTCAATGGAATTTAGCTCATGTATCACTGCTGATCCTCCAATCTTGTTGTTAACCTTAATTAATCCTTAAGCTTGACCAACCATGATATCGACGTGCTACTTGCTATCTTCTAGCAACCTTCTCTACTATCTTGGATTCAGAATTTCGAATAAGGGTGCAAGAACTTTCGACGGAGTGAGATGATGGAATGTCATGGCGAGAGGGGAAAATATTTTAAATCATTGATTCATACTCGCACATACCTTCAATTAATGTCCAATTATGGAAAGTGACATGCTTCAAGTACGAATCCTGTTAGGTCCCTATATTACTAGTATATTCCCTTATTGTTGTTGGTGTAACCCCCTTATTGTTATTTTTGTACGTCTGTAACCCCCATATTGTTATTATTGTGCCCTTAAATTATTATTGTTAGGTCAGCTAGGATTACATTGTGGCCTCACTAGGATTACATTGTGGCCCCATGGACTCCTATATATAGAAAGGAGGTTTTGTCATTTGTATCATCCAAGAATTGTTCATTTATGTAATGTATTGGAGGTTTCCCCATCGAATTGGTTGATTTCTAAGGCATTTATCTCTCTGTTCTTCTATTTTTGGAGTTGGTTTCACAACATTTGGTATCAGAGCTTTGGATTCTAGGGTTTCGCTGCTCCAAATAGGTCATCATGGTATTTTCGCTACAACTCTTTTTCTGCGAAGGTTCAGAAGCTGAAATTTTTAGAGCGCAAAGCTGAAATACTGAAGAACAACTTCATAAACGTTCAGAGCTTGACTCACAATATTTTCATAGATATGGTCTATGGAAGTTAGGGCTTTTTCAAACTCCCGAATTTCATCTCAAAGAGATGATTGTGGGAAAATCTTCATAACTCTATCTCTGAGCATCAGATTGGAATGATGTAAAAAGTGGCCACAAGTAGATAGACTTTAGTTTCGTTTCTATCAATTTCAGAGCCAAAGGAGGAAACTGTGACACGTGAAAATTCGTACAAGTTCGCTCTACTAAACCAGTCCATAATTAGGTCATTGTGGGAGATTGAACATAACTTTTCCTTGAAGAATCAAAATCAGGTCAAACCTGTGGCATTCAAAAGAGGAAGTTTGAAGGCAAGGATCCCATACCATGGATACTACATATGGAGCAATATTTTGATCTCAATAATGTGAAAAACACACAAACGGTACGCATTGCAACTTTACATTTAGAACAAAATACATTTGTATGGTATCGATGGCTTTGCTCCCATAAAAAAATTGTCACTTGATCAATTTTTACAGAGGAAATGATAACACATCATGAGGATACAAAGAGCAACACCTTCTTTATCCAATTGATAAATCTCAAACAAAAGGGTTCAGTGGCGGAGCACATTGAGGACTTCCAAAAATTGAATATATGGGTAACTAATATTCCATAGGAACACAGGATTGATGTCTTCATAGGGACTTTAATGGATAACATCCAACATCAAGTTCACATTTGGGAACCTGATTCATTGGAGAAGGCATTCAGTTTGGCAAGAAAAATTGAATGTAAAATTATGGCGACAAGTAAGCCTACCACTCACATCTATAAAGATGGAAGTGTTGGTACTCCTATACTTCCACAATCTACAAGGTTGACATCACAACAATTAGAAGAAAAAAGAGCAAAATGGCTTTGCTACAGTTGTGATAGCAAATACACTAAAGGTCATAAGTGCGCTGAGAATAGATTATTTTACATAGATTGTGAAGAGGAGGAAGAAAATGAAGAAGAAACTTCAAAAGTAGAGGATATACACCAGGAAGAAATCCTAGAAGAACAAGAAATGAGTCCAACCATATCATGTAATGCATTGGCAGGAATTACCACTCCTCAAACTCTCAAGATAGAAGGACATATAAAGAAGAAAAGGTAATAGTGTTGATTGATTCAGGTAGTACCCATAATTTTATTCATTGTAAGGTAGCCAAGGAATTGAATTGTTTCCTATACCCAGCACCATAATGTCAAGTGATGGTTGAAAATGGAGGAACTATAAATTGCTTTGGAAAATGCCATAATATCAAGCTACCCATGGGGGAATATGTATTGAATAGTCCAATGCTTTCCATCCCAATGGGAGGTGCTGATGTTGTACTAGGAGTACAATGGTTACAATCTTTGGGGGCGTTAGCTTTTAATTTTCAAGAAATTTTCTTGAATTTTTTTTGGAAGGAAAGAAAATCGAATTACGGGGTATCGCAGGGAAGCCAGGAAAGATAATAAGCTCTAATGTCATGACAAAGCTTCTAAAGAAAGAACAATGAGGTGTAATTGCACAACATCAAAATCATCTATTTCTCCAGATGTCCAAAAAGTCTTGAACAATCATTCCAAGGTGTTTGATACTCCCAAAGGACTCCCACCTATTCATGATCATGATCATGCTATTCATTTGATTCCAGGAAGTGTTCCTCCAAACATCTGGCCTTACATATATCCTTATGTCCAAAAGAGCAAAATTGAACGTATGATTGCAGAAATGTTAGAGACTGGTATAATTCAACCTAGTCAAATTTCTTTCTCTACTCCAATAGTTTTGGTGCACAAGAAAGATGGATCATGGTGCATGTGTCCGGATTATAGGGAGCTCAATAAGCTCACTATTAAAGATAAATTTCCCATTCCTGTGATTTATGAATTACACAGAGCAATTTATTTTACCAAGTTGGATCTTCGTTCAAGATATCAGTAAATTAGAATGAAGACTGAAGATATTCCGAAAACAACATTTTGAACTCATGAGGGTCATTATGAATTTTTGGTCATGCCTTTTGGCCTTGGCTTCAGTAGTTTGTCTTTACTCTAAGGGGTTATGATAATTTATTTTCAAACCCTTCCTTAGAAAATTTGTGCTAGTATTTTTTGATGATATAATAATCTACAACAGGTCTTCGAAGGATCATGTTCAACATGTTGACAGGGTGCTCAAACTATTGCAGGAGAAATAATTATATGAAAAAACATCCAAATTTTTCTTTGGAGTACAAGAGGTGGAATATCTTGGTCATATTGTATCTCATGAGGGTGTTAAGGTAGACCCTAACAAAATTAAAGCTATTAAGGAATGGAAAGTCCCCAAAACCATAAAGAAGTTGCGAGGATTTGTTGGGTTAACAGGGTATTATCGCAAGTTTGTTAAGAATTATGGGAGAATAGCATCACCTCTAACAACATTATTGAATAAATATGCCATGGACTCTCGGGCTAACTATTGCCTTTGAATATCTTAAAGAGGAAATGTGCCTAGCACTGGGCCTTATTCATGCTTTACTCTGGCAAAAACCTTTATTGTGGAATGTGATGCCTCAGGAAATGGAATTGGTGTTTTTTTAATGCAAGAAGGAAGACCCATTTCTTTTGAAAGTCATTCAATCAAAGGAAAGTATTTACAAAAGGCTATTTATGAGAAGGAAATGTTGGAAATACTACATTCACTAAATAAATGGAGACCTTGCCTAATGGGAAGACACTTCAAGGTAAAAACTGATCATTATAGTCTTAAACACTTTTAGGAACAAAGAATATCTTCAGAAGAGCAGAAAAAATGGGTCACAAAGATGTTGGGTTATGACTTTTAAATCGTCTACAAAAAAGGGAAGCTAAATTTTGTTGCATATGCACTCTCAAGAAAGGATGAAGAGGTGGAAGCATTGCTTTTTTCCATTTCAATTATCCAACCAGATTGGATAACCGAAGCAAGGGATGAATGGAAGAAGGACGAAGAAATGTGGACTCTCATTCAAAATTTGCAGCAAGATCCTAGTATGTCTGATACATTTAGTTGGAAAAATGATTCCTTATGGTACCAATATCGCTTATATATTTGTAATAATTCCCAACTAAAACAAAAGATTCTTTTGGAATTTCACACTTCTCCTTTAGGAGGACACTCGAGATTTTTAAAAACTTACCACAGGGTGAAGAAAGATTTTTTTTGGGATGGCCTTAAATCTGATATTCAAAAGTTTGTGGTGGAATGTTTGGTTTGCCACCAAAATAAAGTTGAGACAATTAAGACCTCGGGTCTTCTACAACCTTTATCCATTCCAAGTCAATGTTGGGAGGATATTTCAATGGATTTTATCACAGGTTTACCTAAGTCTGAAGGAAGGAGTGTCATCATGGTGGTAGTTGATAGACTTACCAATTATGCACACTTTTGTGCATTATATCATCCATTTAAAGTGATTACAGTTGCTACTGCATTTATGAAAACAATTCAAAAGCTAAATGGAAACCCGAAGATTATTGTAAGTGACAGAGATCCCATTTTTACAGTAAATTTTTGGACGAAATTATTTTCTTGTTTGGGTACTCAACTAGCTCACAACTCATCTTATCATCCTCAATCAGATGGTCAAACAGAGATAGTGAATAAATGTTTGGAAGGATATCTTCAATGTTTGTTATCTGATAAGAAAGCACAATGGGTCAAGTGGTTACCTCTCGCTGAATGGTGGTATAACACTTCCTTCCATACTGCATTAAAAATGACCCCATTTATGGCATTTTATGGATATCATCCACCATCCATCACATCCTCTTTAAGGGAAAATGCTAGGGTTCAGGTAGTGGAGGATCACATCGAGCATCGACAAGAAGTTCTCCAACTCTTAAAGGATAACCTAAATTTGGCACAAAATCGAATGAAACAACAAGCAGATCAACATCGCAGTGAGAGAAGTTTTGATGTGGGAGACTGGTATTTTTACGGCTAAACCATACAAAGAAATTTCCCTCAAGCAAGATAAGAAGGATAATAAATTATCGCCAAAGTACTATGGTCCTTACAAGGTTTTGCAAAATATTGGTACTATGGCATACAAATTGGAGCTTCCTGCTGATTCGCGAGTGCATCCAGTTTTCTATGTTTCATGCTTAAAAAAGGTTAGAGGGGACAAACTTCTAGTTCAAACAATATTGCCATAAATTGATGAGGAAGTAAAAACCATATTGGAACTTGAAGCAGTCACGAAAACAAGAACTCAACAACTATGAAATCGATCAATTTCAGAGTATTTCATCAAATGGAAGAACTTACCTACCGAAGATTCTACATGGGAGGATGAGAATTTTATACAAAAGCACCTGGAACTACTCAAGCGTTGAGGAAAACATTTTTTTGAAGGAGAGGAGCATGTTAGGTCCCTATATTACTAGTATAGTCCCTTATTGTTGTTAGTGTAACCCCTTTATTGTTATTGTTGTACCCTTGTAACCCCCATGTTGTTATTATTGTGCCCTTAAATGATTATTGTTAGGTCGGCTAGGATTACATTGTGGCACCATCGACTCCTATATATAGAAATGAGGTTTTGTGATTTGTATCATCCAAGAATTGTTCATTTATGTAATGTATTGGAGGTTTACCCCTTGAAGTGGCTAATTTCTAAGGCATTGATCTCTCTTTTCTTCTATTTTTAGAGCTAGTTTCACAAGAAATCCCCTGTTCGGCAAGATCCAGTCATGATTGGCTGTCATAGTATTCAATTTGATGCATGTGGGATTAATGGTAGCTTTAAGGCTAACAGATTGATTGTAATCATGACAATATTTACGCCCCCCTGCCCCCCCTTCAGTTTTAATGATGACAACAGTCCATGACCGTCAGAAGGATTGTTATTAATCTTTCCATAATCATCGAATTATTAGAGGATGGTGATGTTACCTTTTCAGTGACGTACCTGAGAAGACGTGAAGGAGGAAATTGATATAATGGCTTGATTACTCCATTATTCATGGCGGTCTCCTTTAAATATTTTAATAATTGTTGCATGTCACGACGTCGACCAAGATTCAAAACAATTTTCACAGCTGTCAGCTATTACATATGTTACAACCAGGACAACCACTGCGCTATTCTTCATAAAACATTATTCTTAGGAAAAATAAATATTGAAAACAAATGGGTAACATCATCTTTGTAGAATATTCAGGAAATAATGGATGATGTTCTGGAAAAAAAATGGGTGTAGCAGCTACCAAAAAAGTGGTTTTCAACTGCTATTAATCATCTTACTGTGCCCCAAAAGAGTTTTTCAGTCAGATTCTTATTTATTATTATTTATTATTTTCTTTTATTATTATTTTTTTTTTGTTTTTTTGTTTTTTAAACATGTGTAACAACTGACACAATAGTGGTTTTCAGTTGTTACACTTATTGAAAATTCAAAGTTCAGGTTGCATAGGGGAACATCCCCCTGCTGCTGTAACATGAAGATAAGAGTCTGCGAAAACGTTAATAAATGAATCATTCGAGGTAGGTTGATGATATAACCTCAAACAGTGGCCATTAACCAATAATGGTGTCTTAGCACTATCAATGGTAACCAATTTTACAGTCCCATTGTCAAAGACTATGTTTACTTCGTAAGGACCTAGCCATCTAGTGCAAAGCTTGCCTTTGAAATCCTTGAATCTTGAATTGTACAAAAGAGCCCAATATCCTTTCTGAAATTTCTTCTTCTTAATGAACATGTCATGCCATCTAGCTATTTTTTGTTGAATGATCTCTATCTGCTGAATGGAAGCTAGTCGTTTTGCTTCCAAATCATTGAGTTTATTCAACCTTTATCTCTATGTTGTACTTAAATCCATATTAACCTGTAATTTTGTTCTCAATTTTTTTATTTCGAACTCTATGGGGAATAAGGGATTCTTACCGTACACCAATTGGTATGGTGAGAAGCACGTAGTATTCCTCCATGTTGTTTGGTAAGCCCACAATACCTTTGGAGTTTTTTCAGCCCAATTCCTTCGGTGGCTGGCTACTGTCTTTGTCAAAATTCCCTCAAAAACTTTGTTGGTGCTCTCTGTTTCACCACTATCTTGTGGAAGATAAGGTGAGGTGACCCTGCGATGAATTCCATACTTCTCAACTAGTTTCTGAATCAAATGAGATGTAAATTGGGGCCCTCCATCTGTCACTATCTCCCCTGGTATCCTGAAATGAACAAAAATATCTTTGAATATGAAGTTTGAAATAACCTGCTTTGTAGCTCTAGTTAATGCCTTCACTTTGACCCAATTTGTGACATAGTCTGTATAGACAAATATATATGATCTCTGTTGTGATGAAGGATTAATTGGCCCTACAAAATCTAGGGCTCATTTCTCAAATGGTTCTATCACTACTTGAGGTTGTAATGACATCTCGTCTGATTGCAGAGGCTGGCCCATCCTTTGGCAGCTATCAAACCCCTTCAAAAACTTCTTGGAATCTTGGAATATAGTTGGCCAGTAGTACCCTGTTGAGAGTACTTTGTACCCCGTCCTCTTGTCTGTGAAGTGCCCTCCATGACGTTGCTAATGGAAAGCCTTCAAGATATAAAAAATATTTTCTTCTCTAACACAGTGCCGGATTTGAAATCCCAGTTCAACATGATAGAGATTGCCCTCTATCCAGGAGTAAGTGGCACTCTTTTGTATGATCTTCCTTTTTTCTCTAGAAGATAAATAGTGCGGGAATTTATCTGCTATGAGATAGTTGGCTATATCTTCATACCACGGTGAGTGAGTAGATATGGAAAAAATATACTCATCTGGAAAATAATCCTCAATAGGAGTGCAATTATCACCTATGGTTAACCTAGAAAGAAAATTAGCAACAACATTATCTTTCCTAGGTTTATCTAGAATAGTGATATCAAATTTCTGTAACAACAATAACCATCGTGTAACTCTAACATTAATAATAGGCTTATTCATTAGAAATTGAATGGTAGAGTGGTCCGTGTGTACAAATACTTTATACTCAGTTATGTAATGCCAAAACTTATTGATAGCATGCACTACTACTAGGAATTCCTTCTCAGTCACTGTGTAATTGAGCTCGGCTGGAATTAAATTCTTGCCAATATAATAAATGGCATAAGGCTTCTTTTCCTCCAGTTTACCCAAAACAACACCTACAACTATGTCGGATTCATCTGTAGAAATATGAAATGGAAGTTTCTAGTTTGGTCCTCACAAAATAGGTGTTGTTGTTACACAGTGCTTCAGCTTAAAAAAAGCTTGCTCGCACTTCCCTGTCCACACAAATTGCACATATTTCATAAGAAAAGAAAACAGAGGAGATGCAATATTTGAAAAAATTTCTATAAATCTCCTATAGTACCCTGCATGTCCCAAAAAGCTACGTACCTCCTTTTGGGTCCTGGGAGTTGGGATTTTCGAGATTACCTCAATTTTTTCGAGGTCTACCTTGATTCCATCTGCCAAAATGAAATGTCCCAGCACAATCCCCTCTATCATTATCATGTGTCACTTCTCAGTGCTCAAAGAAACATTAGTTTGTACACATCATTCCAATACCTTTTCCAAATTAACTAATTTTATTTCAAAAGAACCTCCGTAAGGTGTAAAATCATCCATAAAAATTTCAAGGTAGTCATTCAACAGATCTGAAAAGATACCCAATATTTCCCTTTGAAAGGTTACAGGAGCATTGCAGAGGCCAAAAGGAAGGACTCTGTATGCAAAAGTACCCCATGGGCAAGTAAAGGTTTTCTTGTCTTGGTCTTCTGGGGAAATCTGTATTTGCTTATAGCCACTGAATCCGTCCAGGAATGAATTTTTTTTTTCCCAGAAAGAGTATCCAAGACCCAGTCTATAAATGGTAAAGGAAAATGGTCCTTTTGGGTGGCCTTGTTAAGTTATATATAATCTACACATACTCTCCACTTGTCATTCTTTTTCAGAACAATGACGACGAAGACACCCACTGACTGTCAGAGATGGGATAGATGAAATTAGGATTAAGGAGATTCTGTAATTCCTCTTTCAATATCTCCTTAAGTGTGGGATTCATTCGGCGCTGCAATTGTCTAACTAGGTTGCATCCATATTTAAGGTAAATGTGGTGAGTGCATAGGCCAGGATGGATTCCTTTCTTGTCAGTGTAATCCCATCAAATTCCTTTTTATACTTCTATAAACAGTTGTATCAACAATATTTTATGTTCAGCAATCAAGTTAGGATTAATTTTTAAATATTACATGGCTCAATTTCGATGGGACTGCTGTCAATATGCATAATGTTTCTCATATGTTCAATATTTACATCATCTACCTCATCTTCCTCCCCTGGATCTCTAATGAAAGAAACAGAGAGGGAATTGCTAATAAAGCCATTAATAATGTCAATAAAATCATTAATAATTTCATCTTCTATTTCATCATTAAAATATTGTGCTTTTCCAAGTGTGAGGGTAGGTAGGGAGAAATCAGATTTAGGTTCAAATTCGTCGCACTAGAGACAAGTCAAATTCGCATGTAGTTTTGCTGGGGGGTAAAGGTTCAGATTATTAATGGCTTGCCCATTTGAGATCATCAATATACATCTGATAAATTCATCTGCAGTGGCTAGCCACGGTCTCCCCAAAATTAGATCATGACCCCCCAGGTTGGATTTGGTTTGAAAAATGAGAAAATCGGCTGGATACCTCCAAGAAGCAACAATAATCACCACATATTCTATCACCCCTTCAGGTTTGACACAGGACCTATCTCCTAATTCAAGAAATGTAGGAGTAGGTCTGAGTCCATGAAGTCCTAGGGAGACAAAAATATCCTTGGTCATTACATTGATTTTCGCCCTCAAATTTATCAGAGTATTAGTTATGGGCTGGTCATCAATATGAATAGTAACTGTAGGATTTCCTGGGTCATTATAATTAGTTAACAAAGGCTGATCAATCTTTAGTTCAGATAATTTCCCCATAACATGGATAGTAGAAAGGTCCTTCGGCTTCCTTCCAGGCATTTTGACACATAGATCTCTCACCATTTTGGCATAAATAGGTACTTCCTTGAGAGCTTGTAACAGTGGAATCCACACATATAGATTATGTAATTCCTTGAGAAACTCTGATTCAGTTTGTGAGGATGGCCCTAATTTCAATTAATCATTAAGGGTATGAAGGATCCTAAGCTCTTATAGCTAAGTTGGTTGTCACATATGCATCAGCCTTTCTCGAGTTGGTTATTGTAGGAACAACAGGCATTTCCGAGCTGCCTGCTACAGGTATAACGATTGGTGTTATATCGGTTGTTACAGGTGTAACAACCATTTCAGAATCGACTACACTATTTCTAGGTGACTCACTTTCTTCCTCAATATTGATAGGAGTATGACCATGTCTTATTACTTTTCTTGATTTAATTTGAATCTCATTGAGCCCAATAGGAGTAATAAGGTAAGTCTGAAAGTAGCTCGGGTGTCTATGCTCTGGGATGCCTTGTTATTCAGATTAGGGTTATGTTGCATAGGAAATTGGGGTCGGACAAGAGGTGTGGGAGTTTGGAGAGGAGGCAGTTGTAACTGCTGCTACATTCGTAGTGTAGAGGCGCCTGGACCTTGGCCATTACCTCTCCAATTCTGACTCCAAGGATAAGATTTTGATGGAGGATATTGCATTGGTGGAGGGGAAGGTCACTGGTTCCAGGGTGAATGAAATTGTGTTGAGGAAGGAGTAGGATATGGCCATGGAAATTTCTAACTAGTATAAGCATTATTCCAAGGATTAAAAGAGGAAAAATTTGGAGGCATGTCTGTACGTCGCGGCTCCCATGGTCTCTTTGATCCGATGAAGTAGGAAGACTGGACCTCTTCGCTTGATTCCTTAAGCACTGCTTTCAGTCTGGGTAGTTCTGGCCATTGACCAATGGAATTCGCCAACTCACAAATGTTGCACAAGCTAATGCTTTTCAGTTCACATTCCCTTTGTAGATGTTTCTTTTTGCATCAAGGATAGAATATTGCCAAAGCTTCTTCAGCTTTTGCTTATGCTTTCTTGACTTGTATTGTGGTAATATGGGTGGATAGAGTACTGAGGATGTTGGTTTTAAAATCCTTAAATAGATTCCTGATCTCTGCTCTAGTTATTCCTCCATTTATGGACTTCTATTTCCAGACCAAAGGGCCCCGAGCTGAACTCCTTCCCTTGGCCGATCCTCTTGAACTCCGCAGATAGAGCTTCATTATTTATTCAAACGATTATTGTGATATGACTCATTTTCCTAACAGATTCAAGTGCTCTAGACAGTCATCTCTCATAAGTCTCAGAAATATTGTTTTCAATATTTTTGGGGCTAAGTCACCAAAATTAGACCTTTGTAAATTATAATGGAATCATTCCATGTAGTCTTCCAAGCTTTCCTCTTCCTTCTGTGTAATTATAAAGATTTATTCCTTCAAATCCCTGGTTCGACAGTAATCCTAATACTTAGAGAGGAATGCCTCCTTCATGTCACTCTAGGTTCAGATCGAGCCAACACCCAGTCTCATGGACCATATCAATGCTTCTCCTTTCAGAGTAGCAGGAAATTTTTTTAGCTTATGGGTGTCCGTAGTGTAGTCGTAACTTCTACATAGTACATCGAAATCGAACATAAAGGTGTCAGAATATTTCTTGGCCATCACTTGAAAGGATGGCAGAGATGATAAGAGAATATTTTTCATAGCAGCTTCATCTCTTGTTTCCGGTATTGGGAATTCAAAAGTAAAAGTACCATATGTTCTAGTATTTTCATCCCCCATAGTTGATCCTTCCTAGTGAGAGGAGTTAACCTCGAAATGTGTAGGGGATTGGTAGATGGATAAGGAATTAGGCTGTTCCAGGACCATCTGCTTCACTACACTACCCAAATCCAAATGATGATAATCAAATAAGCTTTGTTCCGGTTCAAGCCTTTTCTGCCCCTCGTTGGTTTATCCTTGTCCTTCAATTCTCAAGTTTTGATCAGCAACTTTCCACTGATATGGGGTCTTAATTTTAGGAGTGGATATGCTTTGTGAAGGATGATGAGGTCCAAATACCGAAGGTGCAGATGCCTCTAGGCTTGATATAGTGTCAGATTTTTGTGGTCCTGTCTTCCTAGTGTCCTTATATGAAGTGGATTGTTCTTTATCTGCTCTTAAAATTAGATCCCAAAAGAATGTCTTCCTTCCCAAATCTACACTCTTCTTTTCCTTTTTACGACCCGTCTTTCCTGTAGTTAGTTAGAGTGGGGATGTTTTGGTTCTCTACTATCCAAAATGCACACATGAACCCTATGTGTATCAAAATTTAATATGAATACCTTAGTTATATAGTGGTGAGTGTGCTTTTTTATGTTAGAGTGATGCGCGGGTTCTTACCTCTCGTCTTATCACCCATCAACTGTATAGCTAAAGGCACGTTCTAGAAAAAGAAAACCCAAAACTCACACTTATAAGTGCCTCAGTGTAGCAATGGTGAGCCCACTCAAGTATGTTAGAGCGATGTTCAGGTTCTTACCTCTCATCTTACCACCCAAAAATCGCTCACTAAGAACACCCTACCATCAAACAAACAATTTTGGTTGATTGCATCGTCACTGCCATCCTCGAAAACGACGCCAAAATGTTGAATTGTTTTAATCATTGTTAAATGACTAAGATGGTACACATAAATTATCAATCCAAGAACGCCTTTTATTTCCATGACAGTTGCACTCTTTATGTCAATACATCATAGCAGAAGTAGAAATAAAACAAGAAGAAATCGTTGCTAAACCAATTGTTGAAAATTAACACTCATGAAGAAATAAAACAAGGATCTAAAAGAATGTAATCACACTTCATATAAATCGGCATCTAGTGCACCACACGATAACTACACCATCTAGTATTTCTAATTGAATATGTGCAACAACATAATAAATACCTGAAACTGAAGCATATCTACTTACAATCAACACAACAACAATTAAACTCCACAAATACGCATAAGCAATTATGAGATATACAACAACTACTTTATCACAGTAGTCCCTACTAAAGAGGAGGGCCCTACCTCCCTAACAGGGCATAGGAGAAGATAAAAACTAAATAAGACTTAAATCCGTCAACACATATAACAACAACAATATGATATTTTGTATTATGATGATAAAAATTACAGAGTCAAAATGGTGATATTGTATTGTGCTAACCCCTTGACCTTAAAGGTCCGAGTACTTATATAAAAGTTACATGTCCAAAAAATGAGGAATAGATCAGTCATGAGAATATTACGATTGTCATGCTGATCAAAATAAAGTAAATATAGTTAAATTTGATCCCCTCAATAGAGTCTTGACTAGGAAAATTGATTTCGACCAAAACTACCGAAAGCTGTTATTCTAAATGAAAATATATGATGACTCCTACAACTATTGTTGGAATGTGACAGCTATAGCATAACAAATTTTGAAGGAATATCAACATCTAGAAGTAGACAGTATGCAATCAACAGCGCGACTGTAACAACAGTCTTGTAACAATGGATCTCTAACAGCGTCATGGCGTAACATCATCGTGGTGTAACAGCAGAGGTGTTGACTCTTCATGAGGTAGCAGCGCCATGTAATAGCACATTGTAACAACATGCTCCCAATTGGTTCTATGTGCATGTATGTTCTGGGTCCCTTGTGCTTAAAGTGATATCGAAAAGAGTAGCAAAAAGACCAAAGAACTTCCTCCAATATTCATCCCAGATAGCCACAAAAAGGAAACAATAAATCATAATAATTAATGAGAACGACAAGAAAATGAAACACGGTAAAGGTACACTGTTTTATAATAAGGAAGATGAGAAAGGAAAAGGTAGTCCCAAGGTTGGAGGTCAAAAAGGTCGAAATGAGGGAAGCAAATGTAGGGAATGAGTACAAAAATTACACCCAACAGAATATATTAAATACTTTGTGATTCATTGTAGGAGTGATTTCCAATTCTACTAGAGGAAAATTTCCTCCAATTAAGAGGTGTATCTGATGTTTATGGAATGTTTAAGTCTATTGCATCACCAACTAGGATTCCTTCTTGTGTTTCACTATCTTGGGTTTTTGTTTCTATTTTTTTTCCTCTTCTTTCTTTTTGTTTTCCTCGTGCTTTTTATTATCCTCTTATTCTTCATATTTATATTTTACTTCTTCTTCTTATTTCATCTTATTTTCAACTCCTAGTCTTATGGATTCTTCTTGTGATTTTGTTTTTAGCTTCAAAGCTTCCTTTTGTACGTCTAATATTTCCTTTTCTTTATTTTCCTTCTCAACTTCTAGTTCTTGTTTTTGTTCCTTACTCTATTGAATTCCACTTCTTATTGTAAGCAATAATTCATCATAATTTGTATCTCTATTGAGAATTTCCTCAATAGTCCAACTTTTATACTAGTATCCCATATGTATTTGTAGGACTTCTAATGATTCCTTATGTCCAATAGGGGACAATATCTATGATAACATAGGTCTCAAAATTGAAATGCTAATAGGCTATCAAACTTTGTCTACCCTTCCTTGTTGTCACTAAATGAATATGAGCCTAGTAAAATGGAATTGGTGGCCATGATAGTTTCTTATCTATTAACATGTATTTTTTGACCCCATGGACCAATTAGTAGGAAGTTTTCTATAGCACTCATTTGTGAAGAAAAATTTAGGTAGAAGGTGAGGAGATCTTGTAGTGCCATAAATCCTTATGTATGTGCAACTACATTTCACATAGAAATCCCTGACTTTATTAATGATTTTCCTTTATCTTTATAACATGCAAGATTTCGATGTGCCAAACAACAATTCGTGTAGGGGAATTAAAAAACTTTGGCAAATCTTAGCATATAATTTATGACACTTGTGCTCCGAAATATATATACAATAAATGGGGATGGGAGGTTCTATTGGAGACCGTTTCCAATCAATGGATAATAATGATGCAAAACGCACATTAAATCTAATATATATGTGGACATGTGAAATTAGGGTTATTCCCATGAAGGATTAGACATGAAGTTTTTCCCTTTATCCCAACATTTTTTCATTAATTATCTAAGATAAAATTTTGATGTTTTAAGGAAGTATCTATTCAATTTGATCCCCTTAATTTCTATATTATAATAAGTTCTAATAAAGGAGTGGATGAAAGGGGATAATGGTTTTCCCTTGTCATCTCTGATCATTTTTTTTTTACATCTGCATGCTTGATAATACAAGTGTCAAGAGATCACCTCTAAAAATGGGAAAACTACTTGGTTCCATGCGACGCTATATAACCATAAATGCTTGATGGTCTAGTACACACCCAAGTCTAGGTCATTTGGATATGAATATAGGAACATTTAATGTTATAACATTTGATACATTTCAAACAATTTGTAATATGATACATTTTTAATGACATATTGAGTGTCATAAGAAATAGGATACGAGATTTTGTAAATTGGTTCCTCCTCTTAATTTCTTGAGGGTACCTCGATGATAGGAGTCTTATGATTCTTTCTATGTTACATCGACATGATTTTTACTGTAATACATCCATATTAATAATATAAATCATTAGTGTGGTTTAAATATCCCAATAAATGATTTAATACTATTGTTGAGGGTCAATTGCATAAAAATTTGCATCCCAAGAAATTTGGACAAATTTTTTGTTGGAAAAGGTTTTCATAGCCTTATTCTAAAAAAAATGATATGAATTATGGGTGTTAATGACCAAAATACTTGGAAAATTAAAAAATCCAGGGTATTAAATTGATTTGACAACGGATTTAGCCATTGTTGGTTTGAGGGGTTGTGACCCAGGTTCATATTTAAGGTTTACCAACAAACCCCTGTACTACTAGCCCTTTCAGAAATTGCCTACTTGTGCAGGTCAAGGTCTCACCTGAAGTAGTATGGGAGGGTTCTGGAACCATTTTCCACACCCTGACAGAGAGAAAGTTAATTAAAGTGGGTACCTTCAAATCTAACAGGCATGTGCTGGAGAAGCCCTAACCTCGAAACTGTTAACAAAATACTTGTCGAAATAACTCATCCAAAGCTCATAAACCATCAGATAACAAGTTAACAGAAGCAAGGTGACAAAACATAACCAGATCTATGCATTTATTCCCTTCTAAAGCATCACATCCACGTGTGCATCAATTAACTATCAATATTTAGTACACAGACATAATATTAGAAATCAACATATAGATCAACCAAAAACATAACATAGAGATACTTAGATATCAAAAAAAGGGTCTTTTCATTCTTTAACACTTTAGATGCTACTTACAGACCCTTTACCAGCCTGTGCACACAACCAGCGAGGTCGGCACACAGCAGGACTTAGGGTCTCTGTTCACACAACCAACAAGATCCCTTACCCAGAAAAATTTGTACAAAAATTATTATAGATCCAACATTCATGTCCAAACTTAATCAAAACTTACTTCTAGACTCGATATATCCATTTATTTATACTATTTTAGACTACGCTACTCTATGGTCCACAAATCGTGGTTTGCATACCCTTGGTATACTGTTTGACCCATTACAATTCATTAGGGGCTTTGACGCACCCCAAAGCCACTATGCTAGACTAACTATTCCAAAATATTACAAAATTATATCAAAATTGTTTTTTGGGGCCCCTAATCCAATAGGCCCCCAACACAATCTTATGACTCATCCTGAGTCACAGCGGTAGTGGGGTCTTCATCTTGGCTTGGAGCTGCTCAACGGTGACGACAAATGGTGGAAGGACGCCTTCACTCTGCGCGGTTGTGGTCTGCGTAATATCAACCAAATTTTAGGAAGTTGGTCCTTCAGTAGTCGCAATGACACCATCCAATGTCTGACTCAACTGCTTGACTGTCGCTTCTAAGTATTGTGAGAGCTTCAATGCTTGATCTTTCTAGGGCTTCAGATGATCACTGAGGACTTGCTTCTTGTGGCGGAGATCCTCGATATCTTCCTTGAGAGCATGGCTGGTGCGAAGGTGTGCTAGGCGCTGGGCTGCAACGAGGGTTGGCATGGTGTCTTCCATTTGCTCAAAATGCTGCTCTTTCTGGCGCAACTCCTAGTTGAACTGCCAGAGCAGGGGATCACACTACACTGTGGACCATAGTCCCATAGCAGTAACCCTTGGCGATATTTTTCGAAATACTTCCTGTTGCTTCTTTTACCAGCATGACTCACTGGGATCATACCTATGGAGGGGTTTTTGGCTATAGCTTGACCTGCAATGAAGCAATTTATTGCTCCAGGTCTACTTTTATGGTTTTCACTTCTATCCTAGATTCTTTAAACGCAGCCACCAAGCCCTCAATCTTGGCATGCGACTGTCACGATCTGTGATGCCTGAGCTTGGGTGGATTTGCTATCTTTGGCAGCAATTGTCTACTTGACCTTACTTAGATGTTGTTGCACCCATAATTATCTATTATGGAGCTTGGAAGAGATGAAAAAGTGGAGAAAGTGTACCTTCCCACTCGTTATTATTGCAATGTTGAGGCCGACTTCTACACATGATCGGAATTGCGCGCACAGGGCTGTCGGTTCAACTGTTAATGCAATGCCTGGGAAGGGGAAAATCCTACTTTCCATTGTTGTGACAATGCGTGTAGCTGGTAGGCTCGCTTGGATCGACCTTGCCTAGTTCACAGTCATTTGAAGGGTATTCGATTTTAGCTAGAGTACCTGCAACCTAGACTACAAATCCTCCACCGCAATCTTTTGCTGATCTTCTAGGGAATTCCAATGATCCTCGGAGGTAGTAGCAACGACATCTACAATATTTTCAAGATCCTCCTTTGTCAATGTAACTTATGTTTCTCCCCTGGTCTTGTCGGCCTTGCACTTCTTCCACTACTCTTTGAGAGGCTTGCTAGTGCGCTTCATTCCACATGGGGAATTTGTGCCCTCCCCACCAAATCCTTGAGTCTTTGCATCATGCTAAGGCTTTTTCTCCGCCCCCTTGGTAGTCATTTTTTCAATGGAGTGCACCTTCGTTTCCTTCGTTTTGCTTGACAGGACAGTATACTTTGGCACTAAATATTTTCTAGACGTGCCCGGTGTGACCGGGGCAGAGGATTTGAGGCCAAGTTTCCATGCAGGATTCCATGTTACAACAACTTGATCAACCTCCACCTCAGTGACCATATACGGGAGGTTGTACCACACTGGATCTTTTCGGGCCTTGATCTACACATTTTGCATGGTGACATGAAATTCAACAATGCACTTATACTTTTCGTACACCACAGGAGACAAGCATGGCCTGGAATGTATTGCCGCTGCTAGCGTACCATCGAATAGCACCTAGAAAACCTTATTCTCCTCGAGGTGCTGCAAATCCTTGGAGTCCCATAGGTTCGCGTAACACGCTCCTTCACATACCTTAGGCTCAAGCTCAGGGAACATCGCATCATCAAGCATCTCCCACGCAACTAGGGAAATCAATAGCAATGACCAAGAGTAGTAGTCCCTGGTCCTATGCCTCGGGCACATTGTCCAAAAACTCTTCACATAGGTACTACAACTAGCTGTAGCAGAACCCTTTTTCGCACTATCCTACCAACTGAATAACATATGTGGGGAAACTGATGCCCTACCCTTGTGCATCAACTTACACGTAAGTAGCAGAGTGCCCATGCGCACTCTCGAGTCACTGATGGTCTCTACTAGGAATCCTCACTTGTCGCTATCCACCTTGTATTTTTCCCATAATTCATCAACCACCTTTTTCTCGTATTTCTTTCTGAATCCCTCCATAGGATGGGGCCCCTTCATGGGTAGGCCGATGATCCTATGAATCATCTCGATGTCAATTGGGATGTCGCCTTAGATCCATAAACATCCATCATGGATTAGCGCAAGTATTTTTCGCATGACCAAGCTACTTATAACATATCGATTGAATTGGGGGATGTGTAGAAAATTCAAAATCCCTGAGGCCTCCAGCCCACATGCCCACGGCATTGGTTCCACCTTCGGTACACCGTCATACAATACTCGTTTGAGGTAAAATTCTGGGGTGAAATCTGGGAAGGTGTCTTCATTTACTAAGTCATGGTCATCAAAATTTATGGACGAAATCCTGCCAAACATGTACCCGATGAAAGGGACCTCCTACGAAACCAACGACATTTGGAGATATTTGTGAACAACATCTATGTTTTTGGGGGTGTGCACCATCAGCTTTCTTGGCTTCATATATGCTGGTAGCCATGAGAGTGGAGCCACCTGCAGAGCTTCTTCCTAAGCTGACATAGCTCACTTGAGGGACTAGGTGAGCATGCTTGAGGCATCTGCTGAGGGGAATGAACAATCTTGGGGGAGGTGCATGTTTTCACTGAAGCCCAGTTCGTGGCTTTCCCCTTCCCCTTCTCCTTACCTCATTCTTTCCCTTTTTCCTTCCCCTTTCCTTTCTTTTTTTTGGCGTGGACATGACCTCTTCGACATAAGGCATTAATTCGAACACATATTCAGATCCAATCTCACCGGAGGCCGTAACGGGCGATGACTCAGCAAGGTTTGAGGCAGTCATCCTTGCCCGGAATATTAATTCATGGTTTCTTCTATCAAAAGAAGTAGCTCGTCCAGACATACAGATGGCATGGTTACAAAAAAGATAGAATTCACAACAAAACATAGAGCATAAGATCTTCAAAGAGAAAAGGAATCAATTATGACCTGCGCCCCTTCTTTTATAGGTCACCATGAGTAAAAAATTCATATTACCATTAAATGTGACTTACCATTGAGGATACGGTAAAAAATCCTCCAAGATCATTGCATTCGTCTATATCTGGGAAGATGTGGGTAGGGTGTCCTACTACATCACATACGGCACAACGTGGTGATTCCCATTGCGTGGCGGGAGTCTCCACCTTCTTTCCTCTTCTCTCAGTTTTCTTAGTCATAATCATTGGTTTAGGATTGCAATAATCTCCTGAACAACTGGGGCCAGTTTAGGATTGATGTGGATTAACCCTGTAGAGGTGATGTGTGCGACTCCCATTAGAGTGGGTGGGACTATGTACCAAACTGGTATTGAAAATGATAAGTTTGGTAGGACCACCATGGCTATGACATGTTGAGACACAAAACCAGTTGGGGGGGAGAGGAAAGGAGTTTGGGAGGCAGAATAGGCAAGAGAGGCTGCCAT
Source organism: Pinus albicaulis (assembly GCA_034641835.2). NCBI lineage: Eukaryota > Viridiplantae > Streptophyta > Pinopsida > Pinales > Pinaceae > Pinus > Pinus albicaulis. Next base: position 1,484,585,774 of record CM076580.1, read on the forward strand.
AGCTGAGGACTTGGTGTCATTACTTCTCATCTCCATGTTCTTACTGGCTTCAATGCTTGATGTGGAAATCATGCACATCGGATCCTCTGTGATGCCAAATGATGGTTCTGGGATAATAGGGGGATCACCTAGGAATGACCCTAGGATGGATGACGGTTTGAATTGGCTAGGGCCATATTCTTGGTACCGTGTAAGAGCGTCCACAGATGTGTCTACATAGGGTAGAATGACATCGGTATTTGTTAGGGGCCGCTTTTCGCTATGCGTTAGCTGGTCGATAGTAACGATGCGGCCTTCATGGGGGAACATCATAGTTTGGAAGATGGAGGAGGTGATGACCAACATGGCATACATATAACTCTGGCCAAGGAGTATATTTTATTTCAATTGGGCATCCAAGACTTCAATGTCTATAAGGACCATCTTTCCAGCTAAGCAGACTGGTTCGTTTTGATAGAGACTGATGGGGGCTGAAGGGTGGCCATCGTATGATCTAAGCGTGATGTCTAATGGCTTTAGTTTGGGGGACCCTAACTTCTACCAAAATTTCTTTTACATGATGCATGTGGATGCACCTTCGTCAATGATACATTGGTGAATGTTAATGTTTTGGACCGACACTAGTATTTGAAAGGTGACCATTGAAGGAAGCCTAGGGGTGGTTTTGTCTAAATAAAAATCCCTTAGGTATGAATCGGCAAGGTCGATGGCACCTAATGTGGAAAATAAGGGTTTCTGCTACTTTGGGAATGATTTTAATACCTCCAAAGCTGAGGGAGATTGAGCTAGATCATCCACAATGCTATAGTTATGAGCTGCTTTGGAATAGTTTCTTGCCCGCCTAGTTGGTCCCTTAGCCATTTTTGGCAAATTTTCAATAGGCATCTTTGATATGATCAAAGGTGTTGTTGGTGAACTTGTACTAGCCCCTGACGTGTTGATGTCTGGTGGGGTGTTGTAATTTTGATTTTGTGTCTGAAAAAACATTTCCTTGCTAGTCATGTAGATTTCGTGGCTTTTTTTTTTTCTTTTCTTTTCCGGAATCATCAGGAGTTTTTTGTTGTGTGCTAACTGTCCCTTGATGGGGAAAAGGCTCTTGTATGAATTTTGTTTTCTGGGAGGATCCCCCCTGTCCATCATAACTCTATAACTTCTTCAGCTCAGGGATGTCGGCACAGTGGTGAGTGTAATGGCTGTACTCACCACAGATCGAACAAGAGTGGTTTGTCTGAAGAATTGGCCTTTTTTTCTACCTCTAGGAGTTGCTTGGCTCCTAGTTCGGATTTCGGTTGGAGTTGCCTCCAGCCTAAGATCGCAGAGGGCATTATTGATTGTTGCCCCCTGTCTAGGATTTCCCATTAGGGGAATTTTGAGGTCTAAAATGGGCCTCTTAAGAAAAATGTACAACAAAAATAAACTTTATAGGAACCAATAGGATTCAAGGTGATGATGTCAACCAGGTGAATGATTCACCATTTTTTAAGTAAAAGGGTACAAAACTTAAAAAATAATAAAATAATAAAACTATTTTTTCAACTCGTATTTTCAACTTATCTCCGAAAGTTTTTACTCAAATTTCGAGCGGGAGTACTCATTAGATGCAAAATTTAATTCCTCGTCCAAGGAGTACCCATGTTGTATACTTTAGATGGACCTTGCTACATGAAAAATGAGAAATACATAAAAAAACGTGATTACAATCACGTTTTTCATGTATTTCTCATTTTTCGTGTTGTAGGACCCATCTAAAGTATGTAACATGGGTACTCCTTGGATGAGGAATTAAATTTTGCATGCAACGAGTACTCCTGCTTGAAATTTGAGTAAAAACGTTGGAAGATAAGTTGAAAAGGTAGTTTTTTTCTTTTTTCCCTCTAAAATTTGATGATGTAATCAAATCTTATTTTATTATTTCCACTATTATTTTATAATTTCCTTAGGAGGCCCATTTTAGACCTCAAAATTCCCCCAATATGTAGGCCTTTTTTTTTTCATTTTTTTCTTAATCACATTAGAAGGATAATTTGGATTCTCCTGGCTACATCGTTGGTGCGGTTCGTTTTGGGAGGTTTGCACAAAGTTCACCTATGCATTATTCTACATGGGCAGGTCTTGTGGTGGGTACTGATCATATTGCAGTCCCTGGTTTGTAAATGGCCATTGGGGGGGATATTTTCCATCAGCATGTCTATCTGCGTACTGGGTCCCTTGAGCCGGAGGATAGGGTCCCTCATGCTAATGGTGATATGATGACGCCCTACTGGTCAAATTTTGTGAAGATATGTGATTACTTTGGTAGCCGAGTTGTGGTATGTTATGGGTAGAAACATATGTGTAACCAGGGTATTTATCATTGTTGCTTAGGTGATTTTAGGTCAATGACCCAATTAAACTGTCTACAGAGTTTGACGCACCTAGAAATTCTTTGCAAGTTTGGAGGCACGGGGCATTTGACAAGATATTGTAAATATACCCTATCTACGTATAGATCAGCTCGAGCTCTTGGGCCTTACTGATGGCATCCTCTTTGGATATGGGATTTTGTTGCACTACATCTTTCGAAAGCTTTGCGGTGAGATTTTTCAGGAACAGGTCTAATAGAACTCGATCATTGAGTTTTTCTTTGCACAAACTATGACGCCGCTGCCATTCGTGGATATGGTCTGAGATATGGATGGTAGGGGTTTGCCTAAAGTGAGTCAGTAACTCCATTCTGGAATCGTGGTGAATGGGTAACTGAAAATAGGTTAGGAACATAGTGGTGAGGGCGCTAAAGGTTCCATGTGTAGTAGAGGGCTGCTCCACATACCATTTCACTGCTACTCTGGTTATAGTGTGTTGAAACAATCTTAGTCGAATAGTATCATCAACAATGTTGTTAGACGAACACCATAGATGGAAATTCATAACGTGATTTCCTGGGTCTTCCGCTTGCTTTACTTCGAACTTTGGAATGTCTGAAGGGAGCTTCGTGGGCATGGGAGGCCATATGGGGTTGTGAGAAATGGGGTCGTTTGTCAACTTGGTTAAATCTAGTAGATTTAATGAAGCTAGAAAAGGTGACTGCGAGGTTGTAGCCATTGTGACTTGAGAAAACACGTTGTTCTGGTTAGGAATAGGGTTTTTCTATGACGTACCCTGCTGTGTGTTCATGTGGCTTCCCGAATGGGTAGCACACCTCTGTCCGCTAGGGGTTGTGGGAGGAGTGGTGTGTGGTAACCCCGTGAGGGTGTTGACCGGTTTGGCGTTGGGAGACCGAATAGGGTTCCCAACTAAATATGCCCTGATAAAGTATGTGTTAGTTCCCAAATCCACCTCAGGCTGAAATAAGGTAGAAAAAGGACAACACCAAACCACGCTCAGCCTTGTAGCTAGCCCTACGAGGACAGGAGAGGGCTCTCTCCAGGTCAATCTCAATGAAAATTTTCAAAGGGGCTTGAGATGACTAAAACAAAAACTGATCTTAGGCTAGATAAACAAATAGGAGGGTTTGATTTTGATTTTTAGGGGTTTTTGGTGGAAAAAGGGAAAAACAATTTTGGGCTTGGGGATGCGGCCAAATTATTGCAGAGTTCAAGTTGGGGCAGGGTAGGCAATGAATTTGATGTCTTAGATTCAATGAATGGATATAAAATACTTCTGAGAAGCTGAAGAGGGAAAGAGAGTGCAAGGATCCTCTTCAAACTGACGAAAAACATGTAAAACTAAACAAAATTTTAAGGCAGAGCACCAGCAAACTAATGAATTCTACCTCAATTACTCATTTGTTTAATTCAGAAGCAAAGAGAAGGGAAATGGAATATATATAACATTAATGAAACTTACAATAACATGGAGAAAAACATCATCAAAACTCATAAGCCACAAGGATCCCAACAAGTGCTGCAAAACTTTGGTCTTTCCTTTGCCAAAAATCTGAAATGAATGTAAAATGAGGTGCCAAACTATTCCCAAGTATCCAACCCTGAAAATGTCTCAGAAAATACAATATATAGACCATCCTAACCCCTTCCCATGCCTCTAGGGGTCGAGCTCATCCTTCTAGGGGTTGTTTCAACCAATTCTAAACATGGAACTAAAATCTAGGCAGCCAAACAACTTGCCTCTATATGCTAGGAAATTGATCCATTCACTTAATTTTCACTTTTTAGTGAATGAATCCTCTAGAACAAGTAAAAAAATGCCAAATTTACATCATATCCACAAAATTACATCAATATATATCAATAATTACATCCAAAAGTGAAACTAGTCAAACTGGCTGAATTTTTGAGCTGAAAAGTGAAAATTCGGCAAAATTCCTCTATGCGTCGCGCCCAAAAACTCAATGCGTTGCGCCAATTTGAGCCTGTTTTTGAGGCACTTAATGAAGTCCAAATTGAGCTCATGATAGCTCGTTGGAAAGCCCTGGATGGATGCTATCCAACCCAAGTATAATTTATCAATTTGGATGTCATTTTCCCCTCCAAAAATGCAATCTCCCAAGACTGGTTCCTGCTGGTGCAAAAAGTGGCAGAAAGGTCATTTTTGGAGTGTTTTTTACCTTAAGACCACCCAAAACTTCATGAAATATCTCAGCCATTCCTAAGCATGCATAATTTACCATAAAAAATCCAAAAATATCAAGTTTTCCTCCAGAAGATGTCCCAATCATAAGCGCACGTCGGGTGGCGTGACGCGTCGGGCGGAAAAACCTGTTTTGCAACCAAAATTTTCAAAAATGACAAAATCTTCTCCAAATTTGCTGAAATTTGGAGTGAAGGTCCCCCATCAAGTATCATGCTCAGCCAAAGAAGCTTCGACCAAGATTTGAAGTGGATCAGGCCTTTTGCACCTCCTTAGTGCTTTTTTCAACCTCGCCTTCAAGATCTTCATTTTTTCTTTACAAACATGTGTGCGGGCCCAATAGTGATTCTTCATGTGTCTGAGCATGTCTTTGTACCTATTAACTCCCACTTGAATTTCCAAAGAATTACCCTGTAAGTGTAGAATGTATAAAATTAAAATATGTCACCACTCTCTAGCCAATCTGGCTGTCTTCACTGACGAAGCACAATCCCATGAGTGTCCGATCCGGTGCAGTTTATTCCGCCGTCCAATTGACTACCCCCGACCGAGCTCGCAATTCTCCTGCCACACTGTCGATCTCAGTTTTCTCGCTCCCGATGACGTCCACTGGAGCTGGAGCCTAACCATGATCGTACTTATTATAAAATCAATATCTGGCCTCGAAGGGCCTCATCGTGAATTATAGCTTCCTTGCCTCATTCTCACCTGAGTGCTGGATGCGGGTACAGGACCTTTCCAACATGTGGAGATAGTACTGCGTCGGGCCGTCGGCTGCACGAGACCCTTCCACCCCCTGGTGAGACAGTACCCATCGTATTTGGCCAGTCAAGGCTCTGGCACCTCTCTGATAGGTAACACACACTGAAACACTGATAGGTTATGTCTCAGGAACCTCAAACTGATGCGAAGGCTCACCTGCATCATGAAAAATCTCTAGAGGAGGCTGAGGGGCTGTAAAGAAGTCACGGGAAATGAACTCCTCCCATGCTATGCCCTGCAATCCAAGCTGATGTACTACAATTATTTTAATGAGCGCATAATGATAAATGATGTTATGTTGCTGCTCTGGAGTCTTCTTCTGCACAAGGGTAGTCATTCACTCTATGTTTCGGCACATGAAGTATGGAATATTCATCAGTCGCACTCTTGTGAAGTGCATCAAAATTCTGATATGGTATGCATAAAGGTGTGAGAATCTACCCTCACAGCTGAAGTATCTAATGATGAGTTTCATTAATGGCGCATAGGACTCCTTCAGAAACTGGAATGGAAATACTCTGCTCAACTACCTCAAATATCCAGGCCTGATGTAAGGTTCATAATATGCTCTATCCAACTGTTTTCTATTATTCCACTCCTCACCTATGTTTGGTATCCCGATTGCCTTAGAAATGGTCTTTGGTGTCAAGGTGAATTTCACTCCAGCAAGGTTTACATGACCATCACGCAAATGTAGGACAAAAAGCGAACCAACTCCTGATGGTGTTGAATCTGAGATATCATCTCAGAATACCGAAAACATGAATGTTGCTGAAAGCATGTCATTGCAAGCGGGCAGGCCTGCAATTGAGCCAAAGAAGTGGGATCCTCTCTGACGTGCCTGCCACTTTTATGAGACCTCCTTGGTACATTTAGCTCGGTGGTTGAATCACTGTCCTGCTCATATCCCTGCTCATATGATGAATTTGTCTCTGACATGATGCTGAAAACAAGGTGTTTGACAAGTATATGCTGATATATGTATGGTGAAAACAAGAGTTTGTTTTTCAATATTAAGTGTGCCACATATGAAATAAGGTGCTGTGAGGAAATATTACAGTGGGAAAAAGGAATGTCAAGTGAGATTTAAGTGTGAGGATAGTCACTGTTTGGGGGACTTAGGGATTTGGGGATTTATAAGTGATGTGGAGAAAGGGATAAGTATAGGGAATAAGAGGATTTTGGGATAGTGAAATGGGAATGGAATGATATGAGTAGCTTAGGATGAAAGGGAATGGGGAAGGATATTGACAATAGTGTAATAGTGGTGGAAAACACAAGTGAAAATGGAATGAGAGTGTTTTGGAACCAAAGTCAAGTTTTGACACCCAATTTAAAACCCTAGGAGAAACTTTTGATATGGATATAGGGTTATATTTTCACCATTTAAACTCTTGAATTCCTCCTTCCAAATAGCACCCAACAGCAGTTAAAATCAAATGGCAAAGGCGCACAACTTACTTGGATCAAAAGAGTTGAATCGTTTGAAGAATTTAGAAGCACTGATGAAATTTTGGGCTTGTAGGCTCTGTGCGCCGTGCACAAGCCCAATGAGCCGCGCTCTGTGAGTGCGCTGTGCCCTTTGGAAAATGCACAGTGTATTTCAGCTCTCTGTGCCGCGCTGTGTGGGTGCACTGCGCCCTGTCCCAATGCACCACGTTGATTTCAAACACACAGTCGACCCTTTAAACTCAGAGTTTCATCCCTCCAAACTTCAACATCGACCTCTCTCTTGGATTTTCTGAAATCTCTCGATACAAATGGATTAATTACTTGGATAAATATCTTATATAGACATGGTTTTAATTTTTTCTTCTCAATAACCCATTTTGTAATGTTTTTGACTTTGGCACTTTTTGCATTTAATACAACTCTGTCTTTTGTTTCCTCACTGACTTTCTGAGCTTGAAATGATGTTTTCTTGGTTGATTTTTGCAGGGATGGTGGCATTGAACCTTGGCAAAGGATGACCAGAGTTTGCATGTGAAGTACTTCATGGTGGAAAACTTTTAAAATACATATTTATTACAAACAATAAATTTGACAATTTCTTCTTCAAAACAGAGTTTTGAAGAAGAAACATCCTCGAGCATATTTGACGATGAAAATCTTGAAATGAAATTTTTTTGAAAACATCCTCATGGCCTACAGGCATTATTTAACATTACTGAAGACCAAAACCCTAGACCTAGAAATTGAAAGACTCTTTTTGACCAAAACACCATCTATGACTGTAAATGACATAAACTCAACTTTGATGAATTTTGATAAATTTTGACCAAACCCAGCAGGTACAAACATGAGGGAAAATGAGAGAACAAAGGCCTTTCATTAGATAATGGCATGCCCCTAACGAAATGAAAATGAATGAGTGGAATGAGACACCTAAACAATGAAATGCAATAAGAGAAATGATCTCTGACGGAGGGATGTAAAGACCGACTCTAACAGGATGAACCAATAAGGGTGGCAGTGTTTTGTCTTTGACACCTAAATGGCGAAAGACCTGGAACTCCTCCCGGTAATGGGGGGAGGTCCAAAAAACGTCTAGATTGATGAGGTCCCATTGGGTCCATTCTGGTGTCGACTAGGCATGGTTTTGGAAATATTTGAGATGATAGAGATTATAATCAAAGAAAAATTCTGATCGCATACATAAAACAAAGCAAAAAAATAAAAATAAAAAATTTCCCTTTAGATTAATCATATGTGATCAATCAATCAAAAAATATGGTTTTTTGTTGCTTGCATATGATACTCAAATCCTAGAATAACTAATCGTCCTCACACGATCAAATGTAACTAGGCCTTGAGAATATACCATGCGAATTCTGGCACAACATCCCGAAATACCTAGCGACGCCCCCAGTCAATCAAAGAAAATACACGAAGGTAAGGGTAGAGGATCTACTGCTTGCCTAAACTGTCACCTATAGGGAAGGATGCCCTAATTTTGGCCACTAAGCACTGCTGTCCCATGTGAGCATTCGAGTATTGGGATTCTTTGTAGTTCAGCTTCTAGTACCAAGTATCAGCCGAGTCAGGTAGCCCCAACTGATACCACACACACTGGGCCTAAGCCTAACCCCCTCTGAATCGGGTCTCTCCCATGCTCGGGTTTTATTTTTTGTGGGATGATAGGTGGATTTGAAAGTTTCCTAAACAATCAACTTCTATGTTTCAATATGAAGAATGACCAAGGCAACTTATTGGATGCTTACCCCCTTGGTCCTAACTTAGACTATAAATTCTTTTGTGGCCCCTATGGGGAGAATTTAGTGAGTTTTTTTAAGTTAGTTTTAGGTGTCTTTACTTCACTTAGGGTGTGGATGTGTGTGAATAAAAGGTGAGCAAGCACATAGTTTGAACATGTGGATATGTGATGATCCTTTTCAAAATCCCCTATTTAAACTATGCTTTATTGTTCCTTTCTCAAAATAAAAACATGCGTGGATATGGGCTTCTTTCAATTTTTCCTAGTTAATCTAAATGATCAACTATAGGTAGATGGTGAGTTGTGAATATAGAGTGTTCATATGCTTTCCTAGGATCATCGGAGGGTGCAAAGGCAATAGAGATTACTTTTTCTTCTATCGACAATTCGATCCCGGTCTCGAAATCCTAGTGCAAAAATTGAACTAAAATAATTACTTTTACACTAGAAAAAGGAACTAGCTAAGAATGTGTGGACTTGGGCCACTTACTTTTTCTAATCAACTAGGTGTTTTGGTACCTAAATTCACAAAACATAAATTATTTCAGAAAGCAAGTTAATTTTCCTCTTACTTAAACTATGTGTTAACTTTGCAAAAATCAATTTGAAATAAAACCAACACATAAACTACTAAAAGTAGCTAAGAGTGAGATTTAGCAAGTTGCGTTGCACCTCAACCAGTGCTGGCAGATGTATTATGGGTTTCCATTCACCTTTACAAGAAATAAAAATATGGAAATAGCAGGAATAATCCTACTTCCGGTTTCCGCGTGCAAAAGGCTGAAACAGGCGTGAATTCTGTGTGTAGGTCACCTCTGAAAGTGCGCAGTGGGGTGCGTCTGTCTTAATAAAGCCGTGCAATTTCTTGCAATGTAGTTTTTTTTTAGCTCTTCAGCTTCAGCCTATCACTTGGGATGAACCAGGCAGTGAAGGAGAGAAAGGGGGAAATTCCAACCCAAATCCACAGCAAAGACATAGGTCTCTACAAAAAGGCACAACCACATAAACTGGGAAATAAAAGTTATTGGAGTCACCAATCTTGTTTTGGTGTGTTTGGCGCACAAATGTACCAAATAACACTTTCTTAAGAGGGGTGGTTTTCCCCTCTTAAATTATTGGTCACAGGGAGAAAATAGACGGAGTCAAGCAAGTTAGTGGAACATGATGAAACATAAACATACTAGATATAGAAACAACATGCATATTCAAACATAAAAACTAAACTAAAACTAAAACAAATAACACAAAAGTTCTAAATAGAGTCAAACAACTTCAATAATCCAAACGACGACACTTGCATCCCCTCTTACTGAGTTCTGGTAGGAAATGAGGATAAAAATTTAACCCACTTTCCAAGGGGCCCTTGGAACTATGGAGCTCCAAGTCCCAATGCAAGGATGTCCTTACTTCCGAGCCGCCTTGGCACAAATTCTCCCTCTCTCTACTATGGTGGACTAGAGTTGTTGGATGGCCAACAACTGAGTCCCCTCTATCTCTGCTCTGGATCAGACATTGCTGGTATTGCTTGGGGAAATTTTGGTGAGCATAAGAATGTGCTCTCCTATTGTTCATCTCTTGGTGGCCTTTTATAGGAGAATTCAAATCCTCCTTCCCTCTCTTGGTACATTGTGGATGGTGACCCAAGAGAGGAGGGTGATTCCATTGTGTGCCACATTTATTCCATTGTGTGCTCCTTTGAGGTCCTAAGGAGGCTTGGGTGGCTATCCTTAGGCAGCCTCAAGTGTGGAATCAATGTCCTTGAGTGTTCCTCGTGGTCCCAGAAAGTGACTCCCGCCACTCTCACGACCGCACAAATTTTTGAGGAAAAGATGCGTAAAGGTGTGCTTATCGAATAATTATGCACGCAAAGATGCATTTGACTGGTTCTTTTTGTGCACAATTTGATTTTTCCTTTTAGACCTTAGAGATTTTTAAATAATTCAAATTCTATAATGTCTCTAAACCATGTAAATCCTTCTGCCTGACATTAAATAATGTCATCTTTTCTTATATAATTTTCCAGTGATAATAATGGGATTAGGGTTCCTTGATCAAATGGAATTAAATCCATGTTTTGAGGGGTTTGGCTTAAATATATATGACCAAGAAGCTTCTAGTTGGGATATATTTTCTCAATAATGCTTCTATAAATTACTTGTTATTTTTACTTTTCATTGAGTCATGTGTGCAGTTTACAATGGAAAATAGATTGTAGTTTTGCGCAGGTTTTAATGGAAGAAACTGCGCATGCGCATAACCTAACTAGGAAAAGCATGCAGGTTATACTAAATAGGTTAAAATTCCATGTTAACCAAAATTAATAATTTCTTCAAGGGTTTTAGATGTTTTACTTGCAAGAGAGTTCATTGAAACATGTGTATGGATTGGGAGAGATCCCTTTTAACTGTCAAGTGTCATCGTGACAAAATGACGTGTAATAAAGGTCTAGAAATACAAGAGAGGTACATCATGAAATTTAATATATTGTGTTGAAGGAAGTATAAAAAATGGAAATGAGTAGTAGTAATGGTGAGGAGTAGTAGAAAAAATGAAAAGTGGCAACAAAAAAAATAAGTAAAAATGACAGTGAGTAAAATCAAATGATGGAGCGTAGTAGAAATGATGAGGAGTAGCAAAAATCATAGAGAGTTGTAAAAATGGCGGAGAGTTACTAGAGTGTTGTAGTAATTATGGTAACATATTAAAGTTGTAGCCATCGAATCCTACTTGGGAATTTTTCCACCCATAGAGAGTTGCAACCCCGATGTAGTTCCTCAATGTTTGATAAGATCTGCAGTCACAGACATAGAAGAGATAAAAGCCGTATTCAATATAATGATTCACAAAAATGTTAATCTAATGATCAAGGAGATTATAAATTGAAATCATACTAATGAATACACAAAGGAACATAAATCATTCATTATTTCATTAAGACAATACAATAAGAAAAAAAAATTCCTTTGTATTAATTCAAAGATAAAAGAAGAGTCTTACAACCATGCCTTGATCTCATGAGGTTCCTCCAAAATGCCTCAAATACTCTCCTTGGATGATAAGCTTCTCAATCTAAATTCAACATCATAAGACTAACTTTCGTGAACTTCCATAAACCTCTAGCCTCTAATCAATTTATAGGACAAATAAAGGAGTTTTAAGATCCACAAAAGAGGGTTGAGATCAATTAATAGTGGGAATAGGGTTCCTTGATCAAATGGAATTAACTCCATGCTATAAGGGGTTTGGCTTGAATATATATGACCAAGAAGATTCTATTTTGGATATATTCGCCCAACAAGGCTTCTATAACTTACTTTTTATTTTTACTTTTCATTGAGTCATGTGTGTGGTCTACAATGGAAAGCACATTGTAGTTTTTTGCAGGTTTCAATGGAAGAAATTGTGCATGCACATAAACTAACTAGTAAAAGCACATAGGTCATAATAAATAGGTTAAAAGGCCATGGTACCCAAAATTAATAATATCTTTGAGGGGTTTAGATGTTTGAATTGCAAGAGAGTGCATTGAAACATGTGTATGGATGGTGAGAGATCCATTTTAACCATCAAGTGTCATGGTGACAAAATGACGTGTAACAAAGGTCTAGAAATACAAGAGAGGGACATCATGAATTTGGTAGATTGTTTTTAAGGGAGTAGAAACAATGGAAATGAGTAGCAGTAATGGTGAGGAGTAGTATAAAAATTGAAAAGTGGTAACAACAACAATGAGAAAAAATGACAGTGAGTAAAACGAAATGATGGAGAGTAGTAGAAATGATGAGGAGTAACAATAATCGTAGAGAGTTATAGAAATGGTAGAGGGTTACATGAATGGTAGAGTGTTGTAGTAATTATGGTAACATATTAAAGTTGTAGCCATTAAATCCTACTTGGGAATTTTACCACTCGCAGAGAGTTGCAACACTTATGACGAGTTCCAATAAATGTTTAGAACCTACACTGAGTGGTACTTGTGGAATCCTTGAACCTTATATGCCACTTTCAATATAGAAAGGTAACAATTTATTGCAAATTTCAGATGAATAAGAATTAAAATTATGGCACATATTAGGTTATTTTCAACTTGACCAAAAATATATCAAAATAGATGAAAAGGTGATAAGACAATGATGAAAAATTGGAAAATGATTGCAAAAAGGTATTAGAAAGGTGCTAAGATATGCCTTTTTAGGCACCCATCAGTTTGTATTATACTATATTTTTCTTTAGTAGGAGAAAGATAAAATGTAGTGGAGGATGCACCAAATTATTAGTTCATAAAGCTAGTGGTGTTGAGAACATAAGGTATGGACATAATGGCTAATGGAAGGAAAACTATGTACCAAGATCAAAGGTTTTGACAACTTGAATGATTGACTGAAGCCCCTACCCTTAAATTTAGGGTGATAATTGGTACATTAGTTTGAAAATTTGTGAATTGGGTTAGTTTACCCTAGGGCCAATCTTGTATAAAAAGGAAAAAAATGGTAGGGAATGATGGGGGAATATGATGATTGAAAAGCCTATTTTGGCATTTTGAAATATGATACAAATGGTAATGCTAAAGCACATGAGAAAGCATGTTTTTAGAGATGAGTGGTTGGAAATATAACAATAAAGGTGCATTGTGTTTCAATTAGGGGCATATTGGAAGTCAATTAGTTCATGATTAATATTTCAAGGAAAGTGAACAATGACACTCTTGACACATATATAATAAAATGGAGTAAAGTTTCCAATTATAACCACTTAAACAATGACATGAAATTATAAAGGATTATTGATGACAATAAATTATTTATCATTGATAAAATATATCTCTTGGGTGTTGTTTCATTAACAAAAGTGTTTTTGTCGATGAAGCGTTACTATAAGGAGATGTTTCTGAGTGAGATAATGATGGTGAGGGATATCCTATCACTAAGAAAATATAATTTATGCATTGTATCACTATAAAAATATTTTTCCTAGGGAAAGGAGGGAATAAATATTAGTGTTTGGAAAGAGAGACAACTTACGATGGCTTAACACTAGAAAAATAATAGCTTTTGAATGTTGTTTCACTAAAGTAAGTCCCTTTTCTAGTGACATGTCACCAGGGAATGATCATTTTTTAGCATAATGTCATTGCAAGAAGGCATTTTTCGGCATTGTATCACTATGATAACAACTTTCTCCAAGAATATTTCACTTAAAAGGCACATTTTCCTAGTGATTTATCACAAAGAAAAGTTGTTTTTTTAGCATTGTGTTTCTAAAGAAAGTTTTTTTTCTCAAGTGCTATATTGGTCATAAAAAAAAATAATAAATAAAAATTGTGGTGATACAAGGAAGGATCATTGAAGGATTTTTTTTGGAAAATGAGGTATTCTAAGATAAATATACCTTAGTTAAAAATCAAGTCATGGGCCAAAATATGATTTCCATGAAAAATAATAATCAACAACTGAAATTATGATTTATCCCCATATCAAAATAAGTTCATGAATGATTTCGACGAAGACCCCTCTACTATCTTGAGTTTATTAAAGCATGATATATTTTGAAATATTTGACAATAAAAAAAGTAAGGAAAGGTGTTGATGTTGGCACAACAGACCCATAGTACTTACTGTAAGGTAATTCTTGAAGGGCATGGAGAATCAAGGCACCCTTGGTGTTCATTATAATTATCATACATAGAAGGGAAAATTTAACTAGCATATGCATTTCTTTTAATTAAAAAAAATTAAATAAATTCACAAGTAATTTAATAAACATATATGTTATTATACAGTCATATATAAACAATAAAAAAACAAAATGAAGTAGTTTAAAATCCACTAGAAAAAATGCATTAGTAAATGTGCATGTAATATAAGAAAACACATTTTTTAATTAACTTAAAAATTAATTATTAGTGCACCCATAGAATAAGGAAAGGGAAATGGGAATTGGTATTCAAATTCAAACTACTAGTGGGAGAAGGTACATAGACTTTTGAAATGCTTAAATATATTTAATTGAAAAATTAGTCACTACACATGTAGTAACTCAAATAGGAAAAAAATAGGTGATCCAAGGAATATATGGGAGTACATATAGAAAGTGTACTAGTTGGGAAATAGAGAAATCAATTTTTTTACTTGTTCATATGAGTGACATGTGGGTGGGTGAATAATAAGTGACTAGTAGCTAACAAATTATACATTTTTACATGAAATGAACAAGTGACTAGAGCTTATAAACTTATAAAATAAGGCTCGAGCTAGAGATCACACACACTTTCTCTCCTTAGTTTTGGATGGTTGTTATAATGCAAAAAAAAAAATGCAAGTGAAATTTTGTTAAATTTGGTGTAGTAAAGAGTGTCCTTGAGGTGGTATTTCCTCACAATATTGATTACTACACCCTCTTCTCATTTTCTATCATTGTACTTTTTTGTATATTTAAATTTATTTTGATATTCTATCACTCACCAAAATATATCCGACAATATTACCAAAATATTTACTCTTAAATTTTCCTTAGATTATATATATTTAGCCAATTTTCCTTCTTAATTGATTAAATTATATTTAATTAAACATGCATGAGTGCTATGAAAAGGTAACTTTTAGAATGCTGCAAAAATAAATAAAAGCATAACAATAACAAAAATTATTTGAGGGATCTAGAGCTCCTGGGGTGGGTCCAACCCAAGGATGATCAAATTCATCTAGAGGAAATTGAAACTATTAGTGTAAATAGGGCAATACTTCCATTACTGATAAATTGTTTTCACATTACAAATTTATGAAACTTGCTTGGAAATACAATTATATTCTTTCCTCATATTCTTCACACTCTTCTTTACATGTCTATTGGGCTACTTGAGCCTATTATTTATACAATGTGTGGGGATTAGCCTCCTTGAGAGGGGGACTGCATTTCCCTCCAAAAATCCATAGAAAATGGAATCTTTCTCCTAGTCCATCTCATAGTACTAGCAAGGGGCATTAAATTCCCTCAACTAGTTGAGTTGAAACTCTCCTACAGTAGGGAACAAGTCACAAGAAATTCTCTAGTGATAAATCTTCTTGAAATCTATGAAATATCTCTTCAAATTCTACACAACAAATATTTTAAGCCACATAAAATATGAAAAACCTCATTGACTCTCCTAGGAATCCATTAATCCAAGAAAGTTTTTCAATAAGTGCAGAAGATGGGTTTAATATAGGTTTTATGTGCATATGAATGGATTGATGGGCCTTATGATTTACCTAATTTAGAGGAGCATCACACATAACTCTAGCTCTACAACTACTAAAACACCTCCTCCAAGTCCTCATCCTGTAAATATTCCTTTGGGCGTGCATCATGTATGAATGTATCCATATGCATAAGAGATCCCAAAGCTATGAGCTTCGATGTTAGTGGCCTTGAAAGCGTGTTGGCCAATTTTTTTCTCTTTGCTTCTTATACTTGATCACTATATTAAAAATTCTAGAAACTCCATCCACTTAATGTTTATCCTATTATAGCTTATTCTGGGCTTGCAGATACTATAGTGGAAAATGATATGTGTGGATTATTATCTCCTTTCCCATCATATAGTGTTCCCAATTCTTCATAGCTTAAACCAAGGCATAAAGCTCCTTGTCATGGGTAGGGTGGTTGATAACTACTCCATTAAATACTTTATAATGATAGCATATAGGCTTCCTCCCTGAATCAATATTTCTCCCATATCATACCCACTTGCATTTATATCCACTTGAAGGGTTGTTGCAAACTAGTTCTTAAATAATTCTTATTTATCTCCTCAAAGGCCATTTACTAACCCTTTCCCTAATGGAAACTCTTTCCATTCACTATAATTACGATGTGGAGTGGTGTTGGTACTAATAAAAATGAGGCTATGAATTTCCTCAGGTATAGTGCTACCCCAAAAAAAATCCTAACCTCATAAAGATTAGTAGGAACTCGCCAGTTCATGATGGCCTCCATCTTGAAAGGATATACCTTCAACACTCCTCCGCCTATCACATACCCTAGATACACTAAATACTACTCTTCAAACTCACATTTATGGAGATTTTCTAGCAATAAGTGCTTCTTTAATGTCTTTAGCACTGCATCAAATATTATATGTGATTCTCCTAGGTAGCATTACATACCAGTATATCATCCAAATAGAAAATAACAAATTAATTTATAATAGGGTGCAATATATCCTTCATTAACCTCATGAATGAAGTTGCTGCATTGCATAGGACAAATGGCATGGCTAACCACTTATACAAACCTTGCCTAGTTTCGAAAGTCATCTTCTAGGTATCTTTATTAGGTCCCTATATTACTAGTATAGTCCCTTATTCTTGTTAGTGTAACCCCCTTATTGTTATTTTTCTACCCTGTAACCCCAATATTTTTATTATTGTGCCCTTACATTATTATTGTTAGGTCAGCTAGGATTATATTGTGACCCCATGGACTCCTGTATATAGAAGGAGGTTTGGTCATTTGTATCATCCAAGAATTTATGTAATGTAAAGGAGGTTTTTCCCTCGAAGTGTCTTATTTATAAGGGGTTGATCTCTCATTTCTTATATTTTTGGAGCTGGTTTCATAACATTTTGTATCAGAGCTTTGGATTCTAGGGTTTCGCTGCTCCAAATAGGTCATCGTAGAATTTTCGCTATAACATTTTTTATACGAAGGTTCAGAAGCTTAAATTTTTACAAAGAAAAGATCAAATCTGGAAGAACGTCGTGTAAAAATTTCAGATCTTTCTTTGCAATAATTTTGGAGATATGAGTTGTGGAAGTTAGGGTTTTTCTAGGCTCATGAATTTCACCTAAAGAAGGTCATCATGGAATTTCTGCTATAATTATTTTTCTACAAAGGTGCAGAAGCTGAAATTTTTATAGAAAGAATCTGAAATATTGAGGAACTTCCTGAAAAAAGTTTAGATCTTGGTTCACAATATTTGAGGAGATATTATCTGTGGAAATTAGGGTTTTTTGAGGCTCCCGAATTTCATCTCAAAGAGGTGACCATGGGAAAATCGCCATAACTCTCTCGCTCTAAGCGTCGGATTGGAATTTGGTAAAAAGTGGCCACAAGCACATGAACTGTAGTTCCGTGTTTATCAATTTCAGATCCGAAGGAGGAAACAATGACACGTGGCACGTCGTACAAGTTTGCTCTACTGAACCATCCATAATTTGGTCATTGTGGGAGATTGGGCATAACTTTTCCTTAAATAATTCAAATCAAGTCGAACCTGTGGCATTCTAAAGAAGATTCAAAGGGATAATATAGGACCGAATTTTAGATATTGAAGATCTGAAATAACAGAGATAATTCAGTTTCAATATCAAGCTCCTCAAAATCAAGAAAAAGGTGTGTATTTTTTTTCTTTTCGAAATGCATACGTCTTGTGTGAAAAATCAGTTTGAAGTGATTCCAAGGGCATATTGAAGCATATATATCAGTATTGGGTTCTAAAATGCCACCTAAAAAGAATTCAACACCCAGTAAGCCTTCAGATGGCTCTACTATGACTCATGAAGAGGAAGAAGCACAACATGACATATCAAAATTACAAGAGCAAGTGCACCAAATTTTGCTCTCCCAAAGAGCAACAAAAAATGAAATGGAAGTTTTGAAGAAAGGCATGGAAGCTAAGATTGATGGTTTGAAGAAAGGCATGGATGGTTTGAAGAATTGCATGGAAGATAAGATGGATGGCATGGAAGCTAAGATTGATGGTTTGAAGAAAGGCATGGATGGTTTGAAGAATTGCATGGAAGATAAGATGGATGGCATGGAAGTTGGCATGGAAGCTAAGATGGATGGCATGGAAGCTGACATGGAAGCTAATATGGATGACATGGAAGCTAAGATCAATGAAAAAAAGAACGACAACATGGAAGAAATGAAGAATGATATAAAAATAGACATGGAAGGTTTCATGACAAGGTTAATACAAGAAATGATTCCTAATGGCAGAAAGATAGTAGAGGAAACTCATGATGAGAACAAAATAAATGTTAATCGTGATTTCATAAACTCTAATGTTGGATTGAAGAACCTCCATATTCCAAATATGGATATGAGGAATTTTGATGGCAAGGATCTCGTAACATGGATACTACAGATGGAGCAATATTTTGATCTCAATAACATGAAAAACACACAAGAGGTACGCATTGCAACTTTCTATTTAGAACAAAATACATTTGTATGGTATCGATAGCTTTTCTCCCGTAAAAAAATTGTCACTTGGTCAATTTTTATGGAGGAAATGATAGCACATTATGAGGATACAAAGTGCAACACCTTATTTAGCCAATTGATAAATCTCGAGCAAAAGGGTGCAGTGGTGGAGCACATTGAGGACTTCCAAAAATTGAATATAAGGGTAATTAATATTCCAAAGGAACACATGATTGATGTTTTCATAGGGAATTTAAAGGAGAACATCCAACATGAAGTTCACGCTTGGGACCCTGATTCATTGGAGAAGGCATTCAGGTTGGCAAGAAAAAATGAATGTAAGATTATGGCAACAAGGAAGCCTACCACTCACATCTATAAAGATGGAAGTGTTGCTACTCCTAGACTTCCACAACCTACAAAGTTGACATCACAACAATTGGAAGAAAAAATAGCAAAAGGTCTTTGCTAAATTTGTGATAGCATATACACTAAAGGTCATAAGTGTGCTAAGAAGAAATTATTTTACATAGATTGTGAAGAGCAGGAAGAAAATGAACAAGAAACTTCAAAAGAAGAGGATATACACTAGGAACCAATCATACAAGAAGAAGAAATGAGTCTGACTATATCGTGTAATGAATTGGTAGGAATTACCACTCCTCAAACTTTGAAGATAGAAGGAAAAATAAAGAAGAAAAAGGTAAGAGTGTTTATTGATTCGAGTAGTGCCCATAATTTTATTCATTGTGAGGTAGTCAAGGAATTGAATTGTTTCCTATACCCAACACCAGAAAGTCAAGTGATGGTTGCAAATGGAGGAACTATAAATTTCTCTAGAAAATGCCATAATATCAAGCTAACCATGGGGGAATATGTATTGAATAGTCCAATTATTTCCATTCCAATGGGAGGTGTTGATGTTGTACTAGGAGTACAATGGTTACAATCTTTGGGGACGGTAACTTTTAATTTTCAAGAACTTTTCTTCAAAAAAAATTTGGAAGGAAAGGAAATCGAATTACAGGGTATCGCAGGGAAGCCATGAAAGATAATAAGCTCTAATTTCATGACAAAGATTCGAAGAAATAACAATGAGGCGTAATTGCACAATTATGATCACTAGAAGTTCCA
Source organism: Pinus albicaulis (assembly GCA_034641835.2). Lineage (NCBI taxonomy): Eukaryota > Viridiplantae > Streptophyta > Pinopsida > Pinales > Pinaceae > Pinus > Pinus albicaulis. The sequence goes on from CM076580.1 coordinate 1,484,605,638, forward strand.
ACATCAAAATAATCTATTTCTCCATATCTCCAAAAAGTCTTGGACAATCATTCCAAGGTGTTTGAAACTCCAAAAGGACTCCCACCTATTCATGATCATGATCATGTTATTCATTTGATTCTAGGAAGTGTTCCTCCAAACATCAAACCTTACATATATCCTTATGTCCAAAAGAGCAAAATTGAACGTATGATTGTAGAAATGTTAGAGGCTGGTATAATTCAACCTAGTCACAAGAAGGATGGATCATGGTGCATGTGTCTGGATTATAGGGAGCTCAATAAGCTCACTATTAAAGATAAATTTCCCATTCTTGTGATTGATGAATTATTGGATGAATTACATCGAGCAATTTATTTTACCAAGTTGGATCTTTGTTCAGGATATATCAAATTTGAATGAAGACTGAATATATTCTGAAAACAACATTTCAAACTCATGAGGGTCATTATGAATTTTTGGTCATGCCTTTTGGCCTTACCAATGCACCTTCTACATTTCAAGGGTTGATGAATTCCATTTTCAAACCCTTCCTTAGAAAATTTGTGCTAGTATTTTTTGATGACATACTAATTTACAACATGTCTTAGAAGGATCATGTTCAACATGTTGACAGGGTTCTTAAACTATTGGAGGAGAAACAATTATATGAAAAAACATCCAAATGTTTTTTTGGAGTAAAAGAGGTGGAATATCTGGGTCATATTGTATCTCACAAGGGTGTTAAGGTAGACCCTAAAAAAATTAAATCCATTAAGGAATGGAAAGTCCCCACAACCATAAAGCAGTTGCAAGGATTTCTCAGGTTAATAGCATATTATCACAATTTTGTTAAGAATTATGGGAGAATAGCAGCACCTCTAACAACATTATTGAAGAAATATGCATTTTCATGGACTCTTGAAGCAACTAAGGATTTTGAACATCTTAAAGAGGAAATGTGCCTAGCACCAGTCTTAGCTACGCCAGACTTCACAAAAACCTTTATTGTGGAATGTGATTCCTCAGGAAATGGAATTGGTGTTGTTTTAATACAAGAAGGAAGACCCATTTCTTTTGAAAATCGTCCAATCAAAGGAAAGTATTTACAGAAAGCTATTTATGAGAAGGAATTGTTGGCAATACTACATGCACTAAAGAAATGACAACCTTACATAATGGGAAGACACTTCCAGGTAAAAACTGATCATGATAGTCTTAAACTCTTTTTGGAACAAAGAATGTCTTCAGAAGAGTAGCAAAAATGTGTCACAAAGATGTTGGGTTATGACTTTGAAATCATATATAAAAAGGGAAGCTAAATGTTGTTGCAGATGCACTCTCAAGAAAGGATGAAGAGGTGGAAGCATTGCTTTTATGCCATTTTTATTATCTAACCAGATTGGATAACCGAAGCAAGGGATGAATGGAAGAAGGATGAAGAAGTGTGGACACTCATTCAAAATTTGCAGTAAGATCCTAGTATATCTGATACATTTCGTTGGAAAAATGGTTCCTTATGGTACAAAGATCGTTTATATATTTGCAATGATTCCCAACTAAAACAAAATAATCTTCTGGAATTGCACACTTCTCCTTTAGGAGGACACTCAAGATTTTTAAAAACTTACCATAGGGTGAAGAAATATTTTTTTTGGGATGCCCTTAAATCTGATATTCAAAATTTTGTGGTAGAATGTTTGGTTTGCCAGCAAAATAAAGTTGAGACAATTAAGATGTCAGGTCTTCTACAACCTTTATCCATTCCAAGTCAACATTGGGAGGATATTTCAATGGATTTTATCACAGGTTTACCCAAGTCTGAAGGTAAGAGTGCCATCATGGTGGTAGTTTATAGACTTACCAAGTATGGACACTTTTGTGCATTATATCATCCATTTAAAGCAAGTATAGTTGCTACTGCATTTATGGAAACAATTCAAAAGCTACATGGAAACCCAAAGATTATTGTAAGTGAGAGAGATCCCATTTTTACTGAAAATTTTTGGACGGAATTGTTTTCTTGTTTGGGTACTCAACTACCTCATAGCTCATCTTATCATTCTCAATCCAATGGTCAAACTAAGATAATAAATAATTTTTTGGAAGGATATCTTCGTTGTTTTGTATCTAATAAGAAAACACAATGGGTCAAGTGGTTACCTCTCACTGAATGGTGGTATAACACTTCCTTCCATACTGCAACAAAAATGACCCCATTTATGGAACTTTATGGATATCATCCACCATCCATCACATCCTCTTTAAAATAAAATTCTAAGGTTCAAGCAATGGAAGATCCCATCGAGCATCAACAAGAATTTCTACAACTCTTAAAGGATAACCTAAATTTGGCACAAAATCAAATGAAACAACAGGCAGATCAACATCATAGTGAGTGAAGTTTTGTTGTAGGAGACTGGGTATTTTTACGGCTACAACCATACAAACAAATTTCCCTCAAGCAAGCTAAGAAGGATAATAAAATATCGCCAAAGTAATATGGTCCTTAGAAGGTGTTGCAAAAGATCGGTACAATGACATACAAATTGGAGCTTCCTACTTCTTCACGAGTGCATCCATTTTTCCATGTTTCATGCTTAAAGAAGGTTATATCGGACAAACCTCTAGTTCAAACAATATTTCCAGAACTTGATGAGGAAGGAAAAATCATGTTGGAACCTGAAGCAGTCACGGAAACAAGAAATCGATAGCTACAAAATCGATTAATTTTAGAGTATCTCATCCAATGGAAGAACTTACCCATTGAAGATTCTACATGGGAGGATGAGAATTTTATACAGAAGCATCCAGAGCTACTCAAGCATTGAGGACTACACTTTTTTGAAGGAGAGGGGCATGTTAGGTTCCTATATTACTAGTATAGTCCCTTATTGTTGTTAGTGTAACCCCCTTATTGTTATTTTTGTACCCCTGTAACCCCAATATTGTTATTATTGTTCCCTTACATTTTTATTGTTAGGTCGGCTAGGATTATATTGTGGCCCCATGGACTCCTATATATAGAAGGAGGTTTGGTCATTTTTATCATCCAAAATTTTTTCATTTATTTAATGTAAAGGAGGTTGCCCCCTCGAAGTGGCTTATTTCTAAGGCGTTGATCTCTCTTTTCTTCTATTTTTGGATATGGTTTCATAACAATCTTCCTCTTTGAATTGAACCTAGTGATATCCATAATTTAAGTACATCTTGGTGAATTATTTATCTTGTTGCAACAGATCCACTAGATCATCTATCCTAGATAGGGGGTACTTATTCTTGAGTTTAATTTTTTAATTCCCTATAATTAGTTCACATTTTCTAATTCCTAGGCTTCTTTTGCAAATTGATGATACATGACCCACATGGTGAGGTACTTGGTTGAATGAAACCCTATTATAGTATTTATTTAAACTACTTCTTCACCTCACTTCCTTCTATAATGGACCACCTCTATAGCCTAATGTTTGGAAATTTTGATTCTATCAATAGTTGGTTCTTTTAATATTCCTAAATTAGCACGCAGCTAATTGGAATATTCATATTTGCTTTTGTCTTTTAGATACATGAATAAGTGGATAGGGAGACCCATAAATATCTTTAGTAGGAATAAAATCCCTCTTAATGTGAAAAGGGATCATCATGATAACTGGATAAATCACCTCCGTGTGTGAACAGGGTCAAAATCATGTGGACAAGGTCAATGCTGACCAAATCAACAATGCTGGTATAGAGAGAGTGGAGTATCAATGTGAAACAACACATAGTTAATGGGAGATATTTTCCATGAGAGTAGTGTCTTTAATCAGTGGGACCCAAGGAGAGAAGGCTCACAATCCATATAAGGAAGGGCAAGGCAGCCATAGAATGCATGTTAGATGATTATTGATTTTGATCTTCTTAGATATGGATTTGTCAGGTGACAATTCTATGCATGCTTTTGTTGATTAGCAAGGTCTGATGTACTGTTTAGTACAATGGTGTTCCCGAGCGGAAATCCCACACTCATCCTCGGGGGAATTTGAGCGCCTACTCATGAGAGATTATTGAACTGCATATCCCACATTCTGGCATCATTCCAAGCTTAATTCTTTAGCTACAACATAGTTTCTATTCAGAGTTGTGTTGTGTTGCAGGGTGTTGCAGTGGAGGATTGATAGGGCCAATTTCTGAGCTAGTTTTTAGTGGAGGAAGCATCCTTTCCATTGGGAGGCCAGCAAGGAAGGTCCAAGAGCTGTATTTCATATTTTGGCACCAGGCCAACCTATTTCCACCTCCTACACCGCATTTTCCCTCAAGGACTGCGTTATTTTATTGAGTATTTGCAGTGGAGGTTTCAGTGCCTCACTTGAGGTGTTTTCTTTTCAATGAAGGGATCAGAATTTAATTGAGAGGATATATTGGAGGAGATATATTATTTATATATCAGTTTCAACCACCTCCATATATTTATTCAGTTGCAGCTGCAATTCAGCCCTAGGGCTGCATTCCAGAATTTTTGCATTTTGGGTATTTCCAGAAACCCATTCTGGGTTGTCCTGGAAATGTGTTTGGGAGAATAGATCTCTAGCCCCAATGCCTTTTGAACCATATAAAAACAAATCTACATTGTTATATCATTTCTGTAGCAGTTTATGCCCTAAAACTGCGTTGTCTTGGCTCATGGAATTTGTATAGCAACTATCATATTTTCTTAGTAGAGGCTTGTTTTGTATTGCTTGAGTGATTTGATACTCAAGATCTTGTGCCTATTATTTGTTGATATGATTAATAAAATGGTTGTACATTTGTCTCATGTAATGGTGTATTGATGTATTCACTGCTATTTTCCATGTTTATGCATTATATTCATACTTTTCCCATTTGGGAATATTACAGTGGTATTAGAGCATAATCTTGGCTCAACCCGTGGATCTCAACCATTATTCTATCAGGAGAATAAGAAGAAGGAGAAAGAGATCAGAATGATGGAAGGAATGAGTTTTATCTCATCTCTTTTTAGATCTATGAGGGAGCTCACCAAGGAGGTCAAGAAAAGGAGAATTGAGAAAATCCATGAAACCACAATAGGGTTTCAAGACGAGGAAGGTCCATGCACTTCCTATCAGCAGAAGAGAAAACCGGTATTGCATAGAGCTCCAAATAAATACACTATGTCTACTTTATTTGAAGAGGAATATGAAAGACATGGAGATGGAGGAAACTTAGATCATGCGACTATAAGTGAGTATCTTTCGGAATATAAGTCTCAATCAAGAGTTTTGAAGGAGAATTTAACTCTCCCACAGTTCATTCAGCTCAAAGAAGAGAGGATACCTTGCAACTATGGAAGGAGAAAGCACAATATATTTATATTGTCTACATTAGATGGGTTATCCACATGCGCAACAAGAGATTGGGGAATGAAGTTAGATTCTTCCTTCCTGCTACATCCAATAATAGAAAGAGAAGTTGCTGAGATTGCAGTGCTGCACCTTGAAGGTGAAGCAAAAATTTGGTGGTTTAGCCATTTGATTCATGCAAGAGTGTCTGTATATGCATATTTTACTCAAAGTTTGATCAAGAATTTTTATATGAAGAAACTAGAGAAGCCAAGGAAATATTTCCATATTATTATTCCGGAGGAAGAGCAACTTCCACCACCACTTGTTGTATGAGTACTTGCATTAGGAGAAGGAACACTTGTACCTTTGTAAAGTGGTCTTGATCTCTTGACATTTAGAGTCCCATGCATTATTCAAGAGATGCATGAGGAGGAGGAGACTTATACCAGTGCTCGTGCATTAGTATAGGAGCAAAAATCATCACTAGTAGTTGGGGAAGCCATCACACTGGAGGAAGGAACACTTGTAGCAGTACAAGAGGTTCCCAAGCTTTATCAAGGTATGCACATATTTCCACTTCCTATTATTTCAGCACATCATATGGAGGATTGTGGGAACATTCCATCAGGGAAAATGCATGACCTAGGGTCAAAACACATTTCTGATTTGGAGCAGCAGGCTATCACTACGCAGAGGACCCTTGACTTGTTCAAGGAGGAGATATATAGTCATCCTGGTTACTCATTGTTGAGTTGCACACAACACTTTGGGTTGGAGTGTAGAGTTTTGGAGGAGAGGATGAGCATTATCCTAATCAAACCAATGCAGAACTTTATGTTCATGATTGTGCATGATCATGAGACAATAGATGCACCATCATGGAGATCAACAACGCTGTCATTGTGCAGCAGTGATGAGTTGGGGACCCAACTATTATTGGGACATTTTGATGACCAATACACTTGTGTAGCATTGGATAGGCATATGGTTGATGGAAGACATATTATGATGGATGACCTATCCCATTATTTTTATGGATCCTTCTTGATGAGAAATTCACAACTCAATGAGAATATTTTTCCTACAAAATATTTGGATCCTTATGGGATCAACTTGGTCATTGATGAGTGGTCTTCATTTGGAGATCTCTAGGAGATTGTACTTCAACATCCCAAGAGGTACAAAGATAGTGATCTGATTTGGGAGGATGGTAATCTCCATTGGAGCGATACCAATTTTGAGCATGATAGGAGACACCCACAATTGGTTGGTTGGGTGATGATGGTGAGCCACTTGTAGATCTATGACACAGGGCAATAGCAGGCATGGCTGAGCTGGTTACTCTTGAAATATTTTGGCCATCATGTGAAATATCCTATCTCTAGAGGTAAGTTATGGTTTGAGGCATTGCATGGCACCCATAGGATATGGTAGCAGAATATTTGGTTGAATGGGGCATTCTACAAGTCAACTATCATGATGTTATTCTATGACTTGTATGATGATGAGATGAGGAGGCAACAAGAGTTTTTGTTGCTTTGGATACTCTTGGGAGAGTATGGGATTATTTTCTCCCATACTTTGCATGATGTTGCAGGAGTAGATGGTGGCACAAACATGGTGAAAAGGGGCTACTCCTTAGCTTTGGAGGATTGGGAGGTACTTCCACTTTGGGAGGAATCTCCCATTTATAGAAAAAATATGGTTGGTGACTTTGGCATTTGGCATGTCAAAGAATGGAGCTATGAGATGATAGGATCCTTATTACAAAGGCCAACATCATTGTCACTTGGGAGCTTGGGTTTGTTGATGGAGTGTTCCAAATATCACTTCACATATGTTGAACTTGATGGACAAGTGGGAGATGAGAGTGATGGAACAGTGGATGGAGACATCTATTACCATGATATGGATTTCTTGACTTGGATCTCCAAGCATAAGAAGAAGACTTTGTATGCAGCACATGGTTCATTCATTTCCATTCACAAGGGTCTCATGGAGACATATTAGACCACTATGGAGAGATCATCAATGGATATCATTATCACCTTATTCTCAGTCCATGATAAGAGTTGTATTTTTGCACTTATTGATCATCTAACATATTATTTGCATTCTCTTGCCGTTTATATATATTGCATTGCTCCACAAGTGGGCAAGTTTTTTGAGCCTCATAGTATTTCTAAGACCAGCATCTATGATGGAGATAGGCATTTCTTGTATGGCTTTGGGCAAGTGTTATAATACTCTTTGTATGCTTAGTTGATACACAATGCCATTTACTATTTTCTAGTAGATGAGATGATATGCACAACTAGAAAATGGTTGGGAGACAACTTGCCATATTATGTTATGAAACAACAGTTAGAAATATTGCATTGTGACCATTTGGGAAACTGTTGGTACCTTCTAGCACCACATGAAAATTTTAGTATCTTTCTCATTTGGATGCCATATGATGATGATATCCTATTCATCATATATGGGATGGGTTGGGCAAGCACGATTCATGAAACTAGAGAGAGGATCTTTGAGGATCCAATTTTCTTCTGGCCTCTTTAAGGAAACATTATTGCAGCCCAAAATCAGCAGCCACTCTACACTTATCATAAGTGGAGAGAGAGATAGTGTGGGATAGAAAATTGGGTATATCAAGTTCAGTTATGCAGCCCATCTACATTGCAGGATCCAAGGGTGGAGGAGTTTTTCCTTGAGTTACCATTTTGGAGGGTGACTCATTTTGTTTGGATGATAGCTTGGGGATGGGAGCTTCACATTGAATGATGGTTCCCACATATTTCATATTCCATGCCTCAATAAGGCCTCTAGACATCATATAGTTGCCTCCATGGATATTCCACTACTTCATGATGAGAGCCATTTGGATTTGTCACCAAACGCTAGCTTATACACTTGGGAGGAGCAACTTGGAGACAAATTGATGAGAAGGCATCTTGTTATTTGGAGAAGCTTATCATATGAGGATGCTACAAGAGGAGGAGAGGAGGCTCTTAAGTTCTATCCTTGCATTTGCTTGAGGACAAGAAAAATTTGCGAGGGGAGGACTGTAATATTCCTAAATTAGCATGCAGCTGATTGGAATATTCATTTTTGCTTTTGTCTTTTAGATAGATGAATAAGTGGGTAGGGAGATCCATAAATCTATTTAGTAGGAATAAAATCCCTCTTAATGTGAAAATGGATCATCATGATAGTTGTATAAAGCACCTCCATGTGTGAACAAGGGAAAAAGCATGTGGACAAGATCAATGTTGACCAAATCAACAACACTAGTATAGAGAGAGTGGAGTATCAATGTGAAATAACGCAGAATTAATGGGAGATAGTCTCCATGAGAGCAGTATCTTTAATGAGTGGGACCCAAGGTGAGAAGGCTCACAATGCATATAATGAAGGGCAAGGAAGACATAGAATGCATGTTAGATGATTATTGATTTTGATCTTCTTATATCTGGATTTGTCAGGTGACAATTCTATGCATGCTTTTGCTGTTTAGCAGGGTCTGATGTACTATTTAGTACAAGGGTGTTCCCGAGTGGGAATCCCACACTCATCCTTGGGGGACTTTGAGTGCCTACTTAGGATTTATTATTGATCTGCATAGTCCACATTGTGGCATCAGGCCAAGCTTCAATCTTTAGCTACAACGCAGTTTCTATTCAGAGTTGTGTTGTGTTGCAGGGTGTTGCAGTGGAGGATTGATAGGGCCAATTTCGGAGCTAGTTTTCAGTGGAGGATGCATCCTTTCCATTGGGAGGCCAGAAAGGAAGGTACAGGAGCTGTATTTCATATTTTGGCACCATTCCAACATATTTCCACCTCCTACAGTGCATTTCCCTCAAGGGCTGTGTTATTTTATTGAGCATTTGCAGTGGAGGTTTCAAAGCCTCACTTGAGGTGTTTGCTTTTCAGTGAAGGGATCAAAATTTCATTGAGAGGATCTATTGGAGGAGATATATTAATTTAGATATCAATTTCAAACACCTCCATCTATTTATTCAGTTTCATCTGCAATTCAGCCCTAGGGTTGCATTCCAGCATTTTTTCATTTTTGGTATTTTCGGAAACCATTTCTAGGTTGTCTTGGAAATGTGTTTGGGAGCATAGATCTCTAATCCTAACACCTTTTGAGCCATATAACAACACATCTACATTTTTATATCATTCCTACAACATTTTATGCCCTAATACTATGTTTTCTTGGCTCATGGCATTTGTATAGCAGCTATTTCTCATGTATTGACATACTTGCTTAGTAGAGGATTGTTTTGTATTGCTTGAGTGACTTGATCCTCAAGATCTTGTGCCTATTATTTTCTGATATGATTAATAATATGGTTGTAAATTTGTCTTATGTAATGGTGTATTGATGTATTCACTTCTATTTTCCATGTTTATCCACTATATTCCTGCTTTTACCATTTGGGAATATTGCATGTCTCATCGTTCAGTTCCCTCTTAGATGGTATTCCTTTAGGATCCTATAAGAAACCCATGTATGGCTATAAAAACTCTTACAGTTTTTATTTTTGTTCCTTAGTACACCTCTCCAAGGATGAATTTTCTCTCACTGAATCTTCTATAGATTAAGTCTCCCTTAAAAATAGTAAAACAAAATTCGTGCTTGAACTTATTGTTTCTTGGCTTGGTTGGCACTTACTAGCAAAATTTTAGACTTTCCCTTGTGCACATTTATGGTGATGTATTTTACATACTTGACGAGGTTGTATTTCTTGGTTTTCTGGATGAATATTTCATCCTACATGTAAATATAGGGACTTACAAACACCACTCGACATACATCAAGTTGAAATACATGTAGTTATACTTCATTAATAAATTCAACAATGATAGAAAATATAATTTCCACTATTTTGTTACCTTCATTTTTGCATCATTATTTACCCATCCTAATGGATATGTGCTTATATGATCAATAAGTTCTATTCATAATTTGAATAGCTCTAATGTAATGAGATTTTCTTGTGATCCTGAGTTGAAAAGAGCAATAATATTTTTATTATTTACATGTATCCTTATATGGAAGAGTCTAGTCTTTTTATTATCTTCTTGTTGTTGAAGGCTACTCATATTCACCTCCTTTGAGACTAATGTACATATGATTTTCTCATCCATGTTTGAGTTTCTTTTAACCTTATTTCTCAAACTAGTGGCCATGAGATTCTTCTTCTTGGCATCTCTTTTTTTTTCTTTGGGTTAAATGAGTTTTAGATACAACTTCAAGAACTTTTTTGTATGGCCATTAATGTTAAAATCACTTGTAGTTCTTGTTGGGACCTTTGCACTAGTGTGTTTTGGTTTCTCTTTTTTCTTCCACCCCCCCTTTCCACTTCTTCTTCCCCTCCTTGGAAGCTTTTGGGCGCTCTTTCTACATGGACCCACTTGATTGGCTTTTCTTATTTCCTATGTTCTCTAGGTATTTATGGTTGTACACAAGCCTCATCCACTAATATGGGCTTAAATAACATCACTTATTTCTAAGTATGGATGCATAGACACAAAATATACTTGAGGGGTATATCTAGGTTATTTTTGGAGATGCCCAACATTATGGCCATTTTTCTAAATTCCATAAGACGAAATTTTAGCCTAAAAGTGCCCATGAAACGTTAACGTAATTTCCATGTCATAATATGTAAACCACTCAAAATCCTTTAAATTTAAAACGAGGTACGTGTAAATATTTAGGAGAGAAAATAAATAAATAAATAAATAAATAAATAAATATATATAGATATATATATATATATATATATATATATATATATATATATATATATATATATATATATATATATATATATATATATATATATATATATATATATATATATATATATATATATTATTTATTTATTTATCTCTTTATAGGTTTACTAAAATTTTAAGTGTATACACTTGTTGGATGTGGAATTAAATTTTTCATCCAACGAGTACCCATTATGCACATTTTTGAGAAGACCCACATTGATGAAAAATTAAGATACATTAAAAAATGTATTCAACACACTTTTTTAAATGTATCTTCAATTTTTATCGATGTGGGTCTTCTCAAAAGCATGCATAATGGGTACTCATTGGATGCAGAATTTAATTCCACATCCAACAAGTGTCTACACTTCAAATTTGAGTAAACCTATAAGGACATAAGAAAAAAATACAATTAAAAAAGTAGTTTTCTTCTTTTCCATCCAAAATTCATAACTCTTATTTTATTATTTTAGCTATTATTTTATTATTTTTCCTTAGGAGGAAACTTTCAGGCTGGAATTTTCTCTAATTTATCATGTGCTCATATACACTCTACCCTTTCTTTTGCCTGAAGTAATGCCACTAAATCCACTAGTCCTCTACATACCTAATAGGGTAAAATTGTGATTTTATAAGGGTTTTGAGATGCTCCCACTTAATAAATATAAGATATACCTCAAGCCTCAAGGTATCTATTTGGATTTCCCTACAGGTAATGGAATTTCCCTCAAATTTCAATCGATAAAATGAAATTTTCTGTTCTTCCTCTTTATAATGAAATCTAAAATAAAATTGTAATTGCTACAACTACTGATTTAGATTTAGATCATAAATATCACCTTTATATTACTTGAGATTGAATTTCACTTCCATTATGAATAGGGACTATGAATTTTTAATAACACTTGAACTGGGTTGATCCTTTTTCAGATTATTTCTTAGATTCCCTCTCTAGTTCTTCTTGATCCACTGGTTTTTCCTTTGATCCAACCTTCGTATTATAACGTTCATATTATTCAAATAAACTGAGATTATTGGTCATCTCTATCGTGAGGACACTCACATTATTTTTATATCTGCAATTTTTTCTTCTAGTCACAGAAACCTCTCCTTTATGGGACAGTGAGGGTTATTAACATATTCATTGCCATTGGTTTGGGTTTTATGACTGTTGGCTTAAAAGATATATGTATACCCTGTAACTACCAAAAATATACCAAAAATAAATTGATATTATACCAATATTATCCATAAACGTGTTTGGATATTCCATTAGACAATTCATCACAACAAATCTACTAAAATATGTTAAAAAATATGAAATCTACACTATATAGGTTTATTTTTCAAATTTCTGGATTTGTAAATTATTGTTTATTGTGTCTACATAAAAATTATAATTATTTAGGCTATATAGAAATGTAAAATAAAACTCACAAACCAAAAATTAACACAATATCTAACATGGGAAACCATTTCAACAGAAAACATGCTAGAAAATGAGGTTTCTCTACTTTCTTTTTCTGAATGGGAAAATGGATGCAAGTAAAAATAAGTGAGATCTATGGCTCATGGAATGCAATAGTACACAAAAATTCTCTATTTTGTCTCTTCTTGTTCACTTTCATCTACTCTTCTCATTTATGGAAGAAAATGAACTCGAGTAGAATGGAACCCCTATTCATCCTAGGGGATCATTTATAACACAACTCAATAGCCTACTAGTGGTTATGTTCAACTCCTTCAACTCTTAACTAGAGTTAGAATATTGAATATTCTATATTATTATTCATCATGATCACATGGCTATCCCATTTTCCATGAATAATGGGGACTGACATGGCATCCTCTCGAAGTATCGTGGTCAAAATAGGAAGGTCAACTTCTTAGTGGCATAACTTTTATGTACATAATTTGATTAAGGTAATCCTCGTATTGTTGGAAAAGTATATATTCATAGAATATTATGAAAATTTTTTGAACTTAAAAAACAAATTTTTACCCCAAAACAAATTCCATTTAATGCCTCAAACTTATTCCAAAAGGTTTTAGACCACAATTCGACAAATTGAGACTTGTAAATAAACACAATCCTATGAGCCGATTACTCCACTTTTTCCACTTTTAAGGCATCAATATGGAAGAAATATAATATAAATATTGAATCTAGATCAATTAAAGAATATACAAAATAATTGGAAGGGTTACTATAGGGACATAGGGGAGTATTCTAAGAGCTTAAGATGCTACCACCAAAGAGGGGAGTGGAGCACAAAATCTAATTATTGTTGAACTCTCCATTTAAAAATATTGGATTGTATAGATAGTTCATTCCACAAGCAAGTGAAGTGAGAAATCAATTGTAGTAGCTACTAGAGAAATCTATGATTTGACCAAGTACCTCACCTTTTGGTTCATCCATCATAATTTTTCCAAAGAAGGATAAGACTTTGTGAATATACTTCAATTACAAAGCATTAAACAAGATTGAACTCAAGAAGAGGTATCCCCTATCCAAGATTGATGAGTTTTAATATCAATTATAGTAAGTGAAATATTTCACCAAGCTAGGTTCAAAATAAGGGTATCTCCATATTTGAGTCAACAAAAAAGACACGTGCAAGACCACCTTCAAAACTAAACAAGGTTTTCACGACTGGTTAGTATTTGTAGAAATTATGGTGTAGATTTGTAACTGATCATGAAATTTAATCTAAATCATAAGACACAATCTTACTCTACTGCTTTGTGGAATTCAATTCATAATTTAGAACAATAATTAGAAACATGCAATAAGAATTAAAACGAATGAACACAATATTTTTTCCAAGGGAAAGAAATTTGCTAAAAAACCCTTTTCTTGCTTGCATTAATTTGATGAATAGATATGTATTACAATTTCCAACTCAATTTTAACTCAACCTACAAGTGAATAACTATCTATCTTCTCTCACTTGTGTTTCCTATACTCGTGTTGCTTCCTGTAATTGCACTGCTACATGTAATTGAATTGTTGCCTACACTTGATCATATTTCCTTGCACAATTCCTGAGGAAATAGGCTCCTATTCTTTAGGAATTTCCTCCAAATTGATTTCACAACTCCCAAGGATTGATCACCTGACCAATACTCTAAATTGTACACTCAATCTAGTATATAATTAAATATACATTTCCTTGGAATCTCCGCCACAACTTGAGTAATTCAAATTCCTTGCATGCATGATCTATTTTTGTTTGATCAATCAATTAACTGGATGATCACTGAGTTAGAATTCTGTCCCACTGCACAATTGACCTCCAAATAGTTCTATTAACTATTAGAACTAGTTTAACTGAGTAGAACTATAAATAACTGAACTAGATTACTATAAATTAGGAATCACACATGCATAAATGAACTACAAGACGTATAACTCTAATTTACTGAGCTAATTGAGTGACAAGAGCCATGTCACCTCGATTAACTACCTCCAAGTTTTTTTCTGATGTGGAAATTCTATTTACTTAATTTCACCAAGGCAAAGTCAATTTGAGCCTTTCTTCCTACACTTATCAACACTTCCTCTAATAAAAAAATGTATTTTGAGCCACCCATATCAATCTCTTATGGAAAGTAATGTAGCACTGCCTTTCACTATTGCTATTTCTAGTGCAAAAACTACAACTGAAAAGCATCCAAAAAAACATTGAATCAACTGTGTTTGCAACTGTCTACGGGGGAAATTATGTTGTTGTTGACTTTTCTACTGAGCCTCTTTATTAACTATCAATAATTTTCTTTGACTCCTCAGTATATTACTAATTTTTATCCTCCTGCTACTAAATATTGTGGGATCATGTAGCAAGGTAATGATCCATAAGGAGAATGCCTCAATGGACCCTGCCCAAATTTTGCAACTATGGGACTAAGGATCTACACCACCCCACCTCACTTTTGGAGGTATAGTTGCATAAAATGTGAAATTTGATCTACTCATATTGTTGTTGCCTTTTTTTTGCAACTACTTCTACACTCCTTCTACAACAATTGAAATAATCATTCCAATCTCCCCAGATCCTCAAGTACTAGCTTCCATATGGTTGCTCCCTCTGAAAATATACTCCCTCTTAGTATCGACCCCATTTTGGGAAATATATCTTCTCCTCAATATGGAAATATAAATGATCACAAATTATTTTTGTTTCAGTAAAAAATGGCTCACTGGTCTGCCCACTAGTAGCCTTCTTGATCCATTAAGAAGTTTACACATAGGAACTTCTAGATTTGACCTAAACTAGGGCTCCTTCAATCTTCCTCCTAATAGTACATGGTTCCTTTCATGCATACTATACTTGAGGTGTTCAAGTTATTTCATAATGCATACGAAATTCACTATTCACAATTACATTTGTGAATAGTGCTCAATGTTCAATATCTTCCCTATCTTTGTGGCATATCATTGTCACTCTTCTTAGGGATTTCAGATCCACCCACATAGAATCACTCCTTAACTTATCTATAAATTCTGCAATGAGCCCTCTTATCTCTGATTTGTGAAGAACCAAATCAATGAAATAGGGAAGAAAAAGCAACCCACTTGACTGCTCTTGGTTTCTCTAAAATTCAATCCTTAGGGTATCAAAATAAAACCCATTTGTTGTGACAAGTCTTCCAGTTGTCCATAACACTTAGGGAAACTAGAAAAAAAAACTAACAGGTATCCAAAACACAGTACATAGACTGAAAATTTGTTCTAATGTGAATCCTACTATGATACCATGTAGAAATTATGGTGTAGAATTGTAACTGCTCATGAAATTTAATCTAAATCATAAGAAAAAATCCTACTCTATTGCTCTTTAGAATTGAATTTTTAATTTAGAATAATAATCAGAAACATGCAATAAGAAATAAAACACATGCACATAATATTTATTCCATGGGAAAGAAATATGCTAAAAACCCCTTTGTCTTATTGCATTGATCTTATGAATGGAGATGTATTACCATTTCTAGCTCAATCTGATCTCAACCTATAAGTGAATAACCTATCTCTCTGTCTACACTCGCATTGTCTATACTCGCACAACTACTTGTACTTGCATTGTTTCCTACACTATATCTTATTTTCTTGTGTAAGTCTTGAGTAAATAAGCTCCTATTCTTTGGGAATTTTCTCCAAATTGATTGCACAATTCCAAAGGATTGATCACCCGAGCAATACTCTAAACTGTACACTCAATGTAGTTTATAATTAATTTCACATTTCCTTGGAATCTTGACCACAACTTGAGAAATTCAAATTCCTTGCATGCATGAGATATTTTTTGTTTACTGATCCATTAATTGGATGATCACTGAGTTAGAATTTTGTCCCACTACACAACTGGCCTCCAACTAGTTCTATTAATTGTTAGAATTAGTTTAACTAAGTACAATTGGAAATAACTGAACTAGATTTATATAAATTAGAAATCACACATGCATAAATGAACTCCAAGCCCTCTAACTCAATTTACCGAGCTAATTGAGTGACAAAAGCCATGTCACCTCAATTAACTACCTACTAGTTTTTTATGTGGAAATTCGATTTACTCAATTTGACCAAGGAAACGTCAAATTGAGCCTTTCTTGCTACACTTCTCAACAATATTGACGGTCTATGAAATGAAACAATTACATTCATGAGATTAATGAATGATGTATTGCACCCTTATCTAGGTTCATTTTTTATTTTTTAATTGGATGACATATTAGATTTCAGTGCTACCCGGGAGCAGCACATATCACACTTGATGCATGAGATAGAGACCTTGAAGAAGCACCGACTACTAGTAAATATCAAGAACTGTCAGTTTGCAGATAAAATTTTGTGTATTTATTTGATGTGGTTGGTGAAGGGGATATCAAGATAAATCCTACAAAGATGAAGCCCACCATGGAGGTGCCTACAAGTGTATCTAATTTTAGGAGTCTCATTGGGGTAGCATATTACCTAAGGAAATTAATAGGTTCATTTTTAGGAGTAACTGTATCACTCCACACCATAATAGTGAGTGCAAATATTTTCCATTGGTGGAAGAGTCAATATAATACCTTTGAAGAGTTGAAAAACATAAGTATTCAAGCACTAATTCTCATGTTACCAAACTTATAGTATCCCTTCGAAGTGTATATGGGTGCAAGTGTGAATTCCATATTAGTGGTCCTTATGTAAGGAGGAAGGCTTATGTGCTACCATTCTAAAGTATTTCATGCTGCAATTCTCAACTATCCTACATATGACAAGGAACTATATGTCCTAGTACAATTTGTTAAAAAGTGGAAACAATATTTGGTGGGAAAGGATACCGTCATCCACATCAGTCACCAATCCCTACAATACCTACAAGCCTATAGTAAGCATCAACATAACCAACACTACACATGGATGGGGTTTTTACAACGGTATCACTTAGTCATCAAGTACAACAAGGGAAATAAAAAAATGTTGTCCAACATGATTTCAAAGCCACCAACATAAAAAAATATATCTTTGATAACTCTAATGCATGTGGAGCCTTTTACCCATGATGAATATAAAGAGGAATATATGGAGGAAGAGGACTTAAAAGAGGTGTTTTAGTAATTATAAATCCAGTTTCATGCAGATAATGGTGATAACACAATTGAATATCATAAATAGGTTACTCTATAGGCTAGAAAATATTTGTGGTCCTAATAGTGTGACTATGAGTAATCAGAGAGGCTCACACATCCAATGTTGTAGGATATTTTGGTATAGGGAATATAGTTTCCAAGTTATAGAGGTATGTGTAGTAGCCTAGAATGCAAGAAGATGTAGCAAGGTTCATTTTAGGATGTATTCTTTGTTGTACCATCAAGCCTAATAATAAGAAACATGGTCTATATCATCCCTTACCTATCACTAGTCATCCTTAGGAAATCATTTCCATGGATTTTGTGGGAGGTTTAGCGAGAATTATAAATGGAAATGAATATATATTCGTGGTAGTTGACAAGTTGAAAAATATGTGAATTTTTATGGCTTTTAAAAATACCATCAAAGGGAAAGAAATGTGAAACTTATTATTTGAATAGGATTGGGTGTACTTTGGGATACCATGGAGCATTGTTTTAGATAGGGACACTAGATTACTCTATGAATTTGGACTATATTGTTAGAACATGAACACGAAGATGAAGAGGTCAAAAACATTCCATCCATAGATAGATGGGAAACTAGAAGTAGTCAAAATAATTTTGGTGCATCTTTTGAGGGGTGACAATAATAGTATTTGAAGACAATATGGGAGGACAATTTAGTATATATGGTGGTCTTATAATAGATCACTCCAAAATTATATTGGTACGTATCCATTTGAAACTATATTTGGATATTTTCCATATTCACCTTGGGATGTTGTATATGAGTGCAAGGAGTGAGGGGGATCTCATAGGGAATTATTTAAGACAAGAAAAAATGGGTGAGAAAATTAGAAAGATACATTCTCAAGTACAAGAGGGACTGAATAAGTGACATGAAAAATAAAATGCCAAGCATGAT
Source organism: Pinus albicaulis (assembly GCA_034641835.2). Taxonomy (NCBI): domain Eukaryota; kingdom Viridiplantae; phylum Streptophyta; class Pinopsida; order Pinales; family Pinaceae; genus Pinus; species Pinus albicaulis. The sequence goes on from CM076580.1 coordinate 1,484,624,283, forward strand.
GAACACATGATATATTGGTCATTTAGAGTGGGATATTATGTATAACTATAGTTTAAAAAGGAGGGGCTACAGGGTCCTAGTAATAAAACCAAGGCTCTATGATATGGTCCTTTCAAGATATTGGAAATGATGGGAGATAATGGTGAATGTGGAAATTCTCAAACTTTATGAGCATTTCATGTTGGAATAGGAAGAGGACAAGGTCCCACCTTTATTTAATTACATATTATTAAATGCCTAGGAAGAGTTGATAGAGAATAAAATTTTTCATAGGATGTCTAGAAATACAAGACAGGGTCGATGAGACCTTTGGTAGATTGGGTAATTAATGGGATAACATCTAGTAAAGGATAAATGGTACTATTGGAGAAGTTAGAGAAAAAATTTCCTCACCTCATTTAGTAAACCTTTTTGGGATTTAAATAATCCAAAAATACGAAGGTATGATTCATATTGGATCGTTATATAATTTTTTGTCTATCACGGTCATTTAAAAGTGGAAAAATTGGAGGAATTAGCTTGTCAAAGTAGTTTTATTGTTAGGACCTATTTTGGAAAATTGGTGTCTAAAACCTTCCCACATAAGTGTCAGACCCTCAAACACTTTTCTACAATCAGAGACCTTTCCCATGATATGAAAATCATGTCAATCAAAGTTAGCATGCAAAATATATGCCTCCTAGAAGTTGATTTATTGTGTGTAACCACCATGGCATGAGTGGATGCCATGTCAACCCCTATTACTCATGGGAAATGGGTTATCCATATGAGTACTATGAAGAAGATTTTATAAGGGTAAAATTTATAACTCTGATTAAGAGTTGAAGAATTCAAACATGACCCCTATATTTTTATTCAGTTATGTTACAGTTGGGCCATTGGGAGGAAAAGGGGGTTCCTTTCTATTCAATTGTATCTTGTTCCATATTATAGCAGAGAAACTAGGAGTGTGAATAAGAGAGAATAAAAAATGGGGTTGGTTCTTTGTAGTAACCTAAATGGACAAAAGTCTTATGTAATTCCATATATAATTCCTTATAATGTGTACTTTTATTATTTCCATTCTAGAAAGAGAAGAGTAGAGTAGCTCACCTTCCATGCAAAATTTCTCCCATAAGGGCTTCCTAAAGAAAAAAATGGTGTTATTTATATTTGATGTGTGATTGTGTTTTATTATTTTCTATTTTTCACATTTTATCTACTCCATGCATTAAAAACAATCAGTAATTAAAAATGTTGTAATCTAAAGGAATATAGCCTTCATATTATAGATTTCAAATTGTTTTTATCAAACCTATTGTGATGAATTTTCTGATGGAATATCCATGGAATTTTATGGATTATATTTGTATCTAAGTAGGTTTCTTTGGGGAATATCATGGGAAGTTGTAGGGGATCCAAGAAGTGGGTTAAGCATAAATTCACAAAACCTATCCATGGTTGAAAATATTGTTCATAATAACCTTGATCTAATAGAATATATATTCATGAGGCTATAAGCATATGTAATAGATATCAACCACAATGTGAACCTCCTTACGTAGGCTCTAGAAAATAAGCTTCAAATAGGAGAAGGTGGGGGTTTAAACTCAATGGTCAGATCAAACAAAAAAATAGGGTGAACATGAAGACCTAGGAAATAAGTGGCAAGGGAAGAATCTAAGAAAGAGTATTTGAGTAAGAGTGGTGTTACCTATTCATAGTCCTTGTTAAAGATTGAAGGATAGGTCAACATAAATTTGTACCAAGGTGAGATTGATGCCTTATTCAATTATAAGTATATTCTAGTGTTCACCACATTTATTAGGAAAAGAGAATATAATTTTCTAGATTGAAGTTAGAGGGACATGCCCTAACTTGGTGGGAATTCCATATAGAGACACTTATGCTTGAGGGTGATCCCCTTGTAACTAAGTGGGAGTAAATTAAAACCATCAAAAATTCCCAATTATACCATATTAGGTATGCATAGGACAAATTTAACTACCTTAGACAAAGGTAGGAGTACCAAGTATAGGTGTACACTGCTAAATTTAGGAAGATGGAAATCATGCTAAGTATCTCTCCCAAGAGCCCATATGTACTCCTTAAGTATATAGGGGGTATACACATTCATATATGAACTCATTTGATGTTATTCAAGATAAGAGAAATGGATAAGGATTGTCTATAGGCACAATATCTAGAAAACATAGGCCAAAATAAAGGGAAGTCAAGTGGTTCAAATAAAAAATAGAACTAGGAAGATTTCAATGAAGGGAAGAAGAAATGGAAAGGAGAAAAATGATAAGAAGATAGTAGAAATTGCACATTAGTGGAAGGGTCCTAGAAAATATTGCAACCATTGCAACATTGATGATCATAGTTGTTGAGATCCAACAAGATGATGAACTTAGTGAAAAGAGTCGCCTTCACTAAGTGGGACCACAGGCTATTTTTGGCGCAAGTCTATTTTTAGACTATGTCTATTTTTAGACATGATGATCATATTTCAGAAGTTGCGGGATGCTATTTGTGGATGGTTGGTCAAGTTGGAAAAATAGATGAAATTCTATTTTTAGAATATTGGGCGAAGTCTATTTATAGATTGTCAATCTAAAAATAGATGCATGTCGATTATATTAGCTCTTAATAATAATCAGACTCTAAATAGGAACTTATTCTCTTGGAGCACTTCAGTTCAGTGCATGGATGTGGCACATCAGCTGACAGAAGGAATTACGCTATTCCTGAGGGTTTATTGGAGCTAATGCATGAAGGCCTCAGTTAGAACTCAAGTGGCAGAGTTATGACACAGTTGGAAGAAGTAGTTATGGAGTTGTATTTATTTTAACTCAGTTAGACTCAATTGAGCTAGTTGTATCTAGTCTAACTGAATGATACACTAGTGAGAGTGGAGTGAATTAATTAGTTAATTAATTCGCAAATAATAACTCATTAATCAACTAAAAAATACATCAGTTAACTACAGTGCATGGCAGTTTCAGTGGAGACCAGTGGAGAGATAGGTGAAAGGGCAAGATAGAATATTTGTTGTGACTATAGTGATGCATTGATTGCATCACACACTCAGTGGAGATGCCAATGAGGGTTGCGAAGTCAAGGATGGAGTAATTCAAATTCATTCATATCTATTCTTCAGCAGAGATTGCGTAGTGGAGGCAGGCTAACAGGTGGCATAGATCGGTGCATGGATTTCCAAGATTGGGCTTGATTAGTGTATGACGATTGTACTGTACTGAGGGCTTGTGATAAGCTTTGTATGCTTGTATGATATTTTCATATGTTCTCCATGTTACATAATATATAGTTGGGGTTTTCAGCTTCAGGCTTTCCTAGTTAAAAACTGTGTTATGTGCGATTGAATATTTTTGTTTATGCTTCACATGTGTGTGCAATTAATTTTTCCGCAAAAGATTAACAAGTGGAATAGATTCAGTATCTTGCATAAAGTTAAATAGTGTGAGATCAGGTGGATCTTGGACATATGCATGCTTAGTGAATATAATTTTTACATGGTATCGGAGCTTTTTTTATTGAAGATTGCAATTGTGAAGTGAGTTTGTGCTGGTGGACAATTCGAATTTGCTACAGAAGATTCTTGGTGCAGAAATCTAGTATACATTGAAATGTCTTTCAATGGGTTGAGATTGGAGTATGCCCTTGATGGGAGCTCGAATTACATAGCCTAGAAGGATAGGATGGAGGCGGTGCTGGAGGAAAATGGGCTGAAGGAGTTCATCGATAGCGATGCTCCTAAGCCGGGATCTAGCGATGCTGCATTACATTATGCATGGCAAAAGAAGATAGCAAAGACCAGGAGGATTCTGTTGGAAGGTGTGAAGGACCATATTGTGTCTAGCCTTCATGGGAAAGCCACTTGATTCTTAATGTGGAAGGCTTTGATAGATTTTTTCCGAAGCATAAGTGACCAGAGGAAGTTGGCGCTTAAAGACAAGCTCATAAAAATAAAAATGGAGAAAGGTGACAGTATTCCAAAATACCTCACGAATTTTTTCCAATGCAAGGATGAACTGGAAAGTGTGAGGGTTACTATTGATGAAGAAGAATTGGTGAGCTTGGCTCTCCTTGGGCTTTTGAAGAGTTGGCATACCTACTAAGACTCTGTCAATTGATGGGAGAAACTGCTGGGATGGAAGCGACTTTGGTCGGATCTTGTGCAAGAGGAGATAAGGTGGGGTACCAGGGATGGATCTTCATTGAAGAATGAAGATGAAGAGAATTGCGCTTTGGATGCCAAAGAAAGGAAAGGGAAGGGGAAGAAAAATCCTTCAAAATCTGGTGCTAAAGGCAAGAAGCAGGATTTGTCCAAAGTGAAGTGCTTTCACTGTCACGAGCATGGACATTTTGCCACTAACTATCCACAGAAGAAGAAGAATAAGCAGGCTGTTGGATCTGCAGCTAGAGAGGCCTTAGCCTCGCAATTTGAGCTGTATTTTTCCTTGATCGCATGCTTGGCTTCAAGCTGCATGGGATTGGTATGGTATCTTGACAGTGGTGCGTCTTTCCATATGACGGGAGACAAAGAGTTGTTTAGTGACTTGGAGGAGAAGGACCTCCAGATGCATATAGATATGGGCGATGGTGGTCGGTACAGTGCGACAGGCATTGGGACCATTACTTTTGAGAGGGAGTCCGGTAATCCATTCTTGTTGAAGAATTTTATGCATGTTCTAGGTCTGAAGAAGAAGTTGGTCTCAGTCGCAATGCTGGAAGATAGAGGTTATGATGTTGTTTTCAGTGAGGTAAAAGCCTTCCTTCAACATAAAACAATGGGTCAAACCAAGAAGATAGGGGTTCGAATTAAGAATCTCTACAAGCTGGAGGTAGATGGCTGCGCTGCAATGGTGGGCAAAGCAGAAGAAGTGGTGAGCCGGGATGAGGGCAAATTATGGCACAAGATATTAGGCCATCTTCACCATGGCTCTTTGAATATTTTGCAAAAAATTTCTACTGGACTTCCCAAGGGTACTCTTGCGCAGTCAGATCATTGCAAAGGATGTACAATGGGTAAGTTTGTGAAGACCACCTTTCATGAGAAGGAGAACCGTGCTTCGGTGATCCTGGAGAGAATTCACACAGACGTGTGTGGACCATTCTTGGTTGCTTCAATAGCAAAACACAAGTATTATGTGATATTTTTTGATGATTATTCTCGTAGATGCTAGATCTTCTTCATGCAGAAGAAGAGTGAAACGTTCTCAAAGTTATGTGAGTTCAAGGCATTGGTGGAGAAGGGGTTGGGGAAGCAGGTGAAATCTCTACGGAGTGATAATGGTGGTGAATACATCTTGGGCGAATTTGAAAGACTTCTGTAGAAAAGAAGGAATTTGAAGAGAACTCATAGCGCCTCATAACCCACAGCAAAATGGGGTCGCGAAGAGAAAGAACAGAATGATCATGGGTGCTACACAAGTGATGTTGCATGACCAGGGCCTATTGATGCACTTGTGGGCAGAAGCATGCAACACTGCGGTTTATGTGCAAAACTGTTGTCCTCATAGAGTACTTGGCATGAGTACACCTAAGGAAGCTTTTACTGGTAAGAAGCTTGATACTTCTCATTTGAAGATTTTTGGCTCACCTGTCTAGATTCATGTGACAAAGGACGCCAGGAAGAATCTGGAGTCAACTGCAGAAGTTGGGATATTTGTGGGGTACACAGAAACACCCCATAACTATCGTGTGTATTTTCCAAACATTCAGATGACTATTATCCGACGGGATATAAAATTCAATGAGGTGAAAGCCATGAAGTTGTCGCTTGAGAGGGAGCTACACTTGCATGCGAAGGAGGAACTTCTTGTTCCCAAAGATGAGCCTTTGGATGTGGATCAGCCACAGGAGGAGATTCATGGAGTGGAGGAGTCCACTCATGCAGAACCAAACGTGAAACAAGGTAGAAAGAGTACCACAGAAGCTGAGAGACTGAAGCTTGATGTGGCACAGAATGTAGGAGTCCCTACATCACAGCGTAGAAAGAGATAGTCACCTAACCGATATATTGGATACATGGCTCTTATGAGCAAGTGTATTGTGATAGAGCCATCTTCTTTTGAATAAGCAGCACAGGAGCCCACATGGGTAGATGCCATGGTGGAGTATGACTCCATTTTCAGAAACAGTGCTTGGGAGATTGTTCCAAGGTCAGTGGGAAAATCAGTTGTAGTATCAAGATGGATCTACAAGGTAAAGCAAGCTGCTGATGGGAGTATCGAGAAGTATAAGGCAAGATTTTTTTCCCAGGGCTTCTCACAGATTGAGAGGATTTATATGAAGAAACCTTTGCACCTGTCGCACGGTATTCTTCCATACGGGCCATCCTTTCTCTCTCAGTGCAGATGGGTTGGCACATTCATCAGATGGATGTGAAGACTACATTCCTTAATGAGATCATTGAGGAAGAAGTGTACATTGAGCAGCTTGAAGGATTTTATATCTTCAACAACGATTTGCATGTGTGCAGGCTCAAAAGAGCATTCTATGGGCTGAAACAAGCACCCCGTGCTTGGTACACTCGGATCGATAGCTATTTCACTAGACTTGGCTTCACCAAGAGTGAGGCGGATGCAAACTTGTACCAGATTGTGGTTGAGGGTAAGATTTTAATAATTGTACTTTATGTTGATGATTTAATACTAACAGGTGATGAGCAGTTGATACACTCATGCAAGGCAGATCTTACAAAAGAGTTTGAGATGAAGGATTTGGGCCTCCTTCATTATTTCCTTGAATTGGAAATATGGCAGCGGGAAGGTGAATTGTTTGTGTCTTAGGGCAAGTATGCCCGGGATATATTGGAGAAGTTTCACATGCAAGGCTGCAAGCCTATCAACACTCCTCTTCCAAGAAATTGGAAGAAAGAGGATGATACATCGGCAGAGGTAGTGGATGCCACTGTTTATCAACAGTTGGTGGGTTTGCTCATGTATTTATTCAATGCAAGACTGGACATATGCTATGCGGTGAACCAACTTTCACAAGCAATGGTTAAGCCTACCAAGCTCTTTTGGAAGGTAGGCAAGCATGTCCTAAGATATCTCAGGGGCACATCTGAGTATGGTTTATTGTAAAGACAGACGGATGAGGTGAAGTTGCATGGCTTCATGGATGCAGATTGGGCTGGAAGCCCAACAGAAAGAAAGAGCAAATCAGGAGGGATTTTCATTATCGGATCTATGGCAGTTTCTTGGTACAGCTGGAAAAAAATATCCGTGGCACTCAGTTCAGTGGAAGCAGAATACATGGCAGCAAGTCTAGCTGCATGTGAGGCTATCTAGATGAGGAAGATTCTGGTTGGTTTGTTCGGTTCACATTTAGATCCCACGATGATTCATTGTGATAATTAGAGTTGCATTAAAATCTCGGTTAATACTATGTTTCATGATAGATCTAAACATATTGATATTCGGTATCATCATATCAAAAATTTTGTGCAGCGGAAGATCATGTTGCTTTAGTACATTCCTATGGAGGATCAGGATGCAGATATTCTGACAAAGGTGCTCACCAGGAGAAAATTCGAATACCATAGAGGCAGGATCAGGGTGAAGGATAATCCCTATCTTGTTTAGAGGGAGTGTTGAGATCCAACAAGATTATTAGCTTAGTGAAAAGATTCGCCTTCACTAAGTGGGCCCGCAAGCTATTTTTGGCACAAGTCTATTTTTAGACTATTTCTATTTTTAGACATGATGATCATATTTCAGAAGTTGCAGGATGCTATTTGTGGATGGTTGGTCAAGTTGGAAAAATATATGAAATTATATTTTTAGAATATTGGGCGAAGTCTATTTATAGATCGTCAATTTAAAAATAGATGCATGTCGATTATTATTAGCTCTTAATAATAATCAGACTCTAAACAACAACTTATTCTCTTGGAGAACTTCAGTTCAATGCATAGATGTGGCACATCAGTTGACAGAAGGAATTACACTATTCCTGAGGGTTTACTGGAGCTAATGCATGAAGGACTCAGTTAGAACTCAAGTGGCAGAGTTATGACACAGTTGGAAGAAGTAGTTATGGAGTTGTATTTAGTTTAACTCGATTAGACTCAATTGAGCTAGTTGTATCTAGTCTAACTGAATGATACACTAGTGAGAGTGGAGTGAATTAATTAGTTAATTAATTCACAAATAATAACTCATTAATCAACTAAACAATACATCAGTTAACTACAGTGCATGACAATTTCAGTGGAGACCAGTGGAGAGATAGGTGCATGTATTTGCAAGATTGGGCCTGATTAGTGTATGACGATTGTACTGTATTGAGGGCTTGTGATAAGCTTTGTATGCTTGTATGAGATTTTCATATGATCTCCATGTTACATAATATATAGTTGGGGTTTTCAGCTTCGAGCTTTCCCGGTTAAAAACTATGTTATGTGCGATTGAATATTTTTGTTTATGCTTCACATTTGTGTGCAATTAATTTTTCCACAAAAGATTAACAAGTGGAATAGATTCAGTATCTTGCATAAATTTAAATAGTGTGAGATCAGGTGGATCTTGGACATATGCATGCTTAGTGCATATAATTTCTACAATAGTGAGAAGTGTTGGAAATTTCATTCAGATAAGAACCTAAAGATCGAGAAGAATTATGGGAAGAAAAAACATGTTCTCACCATAGATTTGAGAAATTAGTTGGAAATTTTCTCTTATGTGCACAAGAAAATTGTTTATACATCAGTCTAGAAGGAGGTGATTTTGAGTAGTCTTCATCCTTAGGAAGAGAAGTAAATGAGTAAGCTCTTCGACATTAAAATACAAGTCAAGAAGACCAATATTATGCACTATTTATCTCAATTTCACAAGCTAATATCATAGTAGTGGACCTAGTCAACAAACTTGGATTGGAGGTGTATGATAATCCTAGCCCATATCTATTGGGATGGGTAAATAAGGATGTAGAAATCAACCTAAAAAATAGTATAGAATAAAATTTTCTATCAGTGTTGATTTTATTGGTGAAGTATATTTGGATGTAGTTCCACTTGATATATGTGGACTTGTGTTTTGAAAGTCCCTACATGTATATGCAGGATGTGATATTCATGTAGAGAGACAAACAATACCACCTTATCAAGGATAGGAAATCATTGATCATCAATTTTCACAAAGGCAAGTCTAAGATTTCACTTGTAAGTACCAACCAAGGCAAGAAATTAATTAATTCTAGAAACAAATATGTTTTAATTTTCTTAAAATAAAATCAATCTAGTGAGGAGTCAATAAGGGAAAACTCATCATTGGTTGGCATATTAAAGAACGTTAAAAAAACCTAGAAGGGTTTACATAGGAATATAGGGGAGTGATCTAAGATAAAAAAAGGGCTACTATTAGGCCTCTGTAATTTTATCAGATTGGTAAGACTAAAGCTACAGAGACAACATTATGAACCACTTTGGGATTCCAGGATCTAGCCCTCCTGAATCTAGAGAGGGATCTCTCTTATAAGTGCAAATATTGATTTATCTTTAAGGATTTTGGTATGATATTAGGCTAGTTATTAAGAACAAGGGTTTTTTGTTTGCTTGGATGGTTGAGCATGATTTTTAATTGAGTGGAAAGTCCTAAAAATGAAAGAGTTTCAAAGGGGTGAAGGTGTGAACAATCAGAACAAGATTTAGCTGATAGGATAGATATGACACAGCACTTAATCCATTGGGCTATGGAGTCATAAAAGGGTTTAATTGTGCAACAATTTCAAGAGTGATCCAAGGGGAAAGTCATCTATATCAAAAGATCCTTTAGATTAAATGATGAATGGAACATTAAAAGTGTTGAGAAGGTGGAAAAAGTCAATAATTTCAACAAGGATTTATCAAATTTCCAAACAAGAAAATCATTTTAAGCAACTGTTTGAAACCAACCAAAGGACAGGGCTAACCATAAACTTCTTTGGACAAGCTTGTATTAAAGCTAACTTATCAGACAAACAATCCAGCAATCCATATGACTAATTTCAGAAGGGATGAAAAAAGATAAGAAAACAAAGTGCAGCTTGAGATCAAGAAAGATACATTAAAATCTAAAATTGCTTCAGCGTACTCTTAGGGAAACCTTCAAAACAACCTTTGGAGAAAGAAACTAGAAGACAGGGCAAACCATAGACCTTTCCAGTCTAACTCTACTCAGCATATAATAAAAATATCGTTCAAGAACTTCCTTTCAAGCTTTTCACATCAAGATAGGGACAAACCAACATTCCTTGATAATGTTTACACTTAAGTCATTCTTAAACACAAAATTGGAGGAAAACATGAAGATAAAGCTTATCAGTCAGAGAAGAGTACTGTAAATAGTAAATCCTAACTCTATTCTTGTTGTTCTTTATCAGAGAAAAATGAACAAAATGGCATACATGAAAGGAAAACAATAACACAGTAAGAAGTACTTCACCAATGATATAGACCAGGATCCAAAAAATCAGCTTGTATATTGATGTCAATCCAGTTACATACTTCAAGTCCAATGTTTCAGTACAACAATCATCTTCTCTTCTCAGCCTAACTTCTTTGATCACAAATAGAGCTTCAAGAGCCTCTGAAAACTATTTACTTGTAGAAAATTTTGAGCACAAGTATTACATCAAAGTTCAGCAACCAACCCTTACAATGTACTCCTCAAGGAGATTTTATAGGAAAAATGAGCAGGTGGAAGAGTTTCTAGGGTTCAAATATCATTAATTCTACAGTTAATGCAATTCCTAGCCTTGAAAACCACGCAAGGCATAAGGTAGGAAGTATCCTATCTATATCTCTGTTTCATAACTCTGTTCTGCTTTATGAGGCTTAATGGACGAGAAAATTGACTTCAGGGTTGTTTCTTATCTTTATAATAACTTTGCTGACAGTTAGTAATAAGTTTCTTTGATTTGAAATAACTGTTTAGTTTTCTTTGAACAAATATCTTTGAAATAGGCAATAACTATGCCTTCGTTGATTTCTTTGAGGTTGCAGGTGGCTTTTGGTAGCTAGAGAGGATTCAATTAGCCTCTGATGTGGCAGTGGAGGCTTCTCGGATTAATAGATCTGATTGTTTTTCCCTAAAACACTATTAATTTGCTTTTGATTTGTGTTTTAGGCCTAATTAAGTTTAATCTTTGTCTTCTGGTCTTCACGCTATATTTAACTGTGTGGATTAGGCCTTTGATAGTTGAATTTATGCCTTAATCCCTCAAAACTATGATAAAAATTTTAATTCTTCATCTCTGCTTTGATCTTCTCCTTTGACACAGATACTCTTTGTTTGATTAATATTTGATGTGCCTTTTTTGTTTTGCAAGCACGCAGGAGGTTTTATAATGTCTCTAGTGCTTATGAGGCATAGATAAAGAGATAATTGGAACCCTGTAGTTTCTTTGTTTTCATGGATAATGGCCTGGGGGATCGTCATCCCTAGCCATTCATTTCTTCTTAAAACAATGGAAAAACCTTTAAAAACCTGCAAAAACAAGAAAAAATTATAAAAATCCTGCATGGATAGGTTTAAACTTCTTTGGATGTGAGATTTAATCGTGACCGTTGGAAGAAATCAACCAATGGTGAGGATTTCTTGCTGGGGTCAAATGGAGGGTTAGGTAAATGGTGGGGAGATTAAGTCCGGGACGTTGATCTAGATTGATCAACGGTTGAGATTGACTAGGGAGTTTATAATGCAGAGGAGCAATATTATAATAAAATGGAAGAAATGTAATGAAAATGGGAAAAAACATTTTTCAAAAGCGAACAAGGGATAGAGTGAAGTTTGGATGCGAAATAAATGAGAGCTGTTGATCTATAATGATCAACGGTCAGGGTGAAAAGGTAGAGCATTAGGGAGCAGAGGAAAAAATGTGATGGCAAATGAATGGGGGGAAGGATTTAATCCAGACCGTTGGATAACAGTGATGGATGGCCAGGATTAAATGCAGAATTTTATTTGGGAGGAGTGGTATAGCGGAAAACCATTAGTGGTCTTCGCACGGCAATAAGGTGGTTTCAAAATTTCTTCAAAACAACACGATATGCTTCGCCGCTTGACACCTGTCCTTTCAAAACAACTTATATCGCATAATTTTTTTGTGTTATTGTTCAAGATAAAAAATCACGCGATATGCAGTTCGAGCCTTTAGATGATGGGTAGAAGATCGAACGGCGCAGGTTGAGCGTGATGGATGAAGAGTTGTGGGTTGAAAAGAAGAGGTGGGGCCCATGGTGGAGAAAGGCGTAATTATTTATAAAAACCAAGGTTTGAACTGATTATGCACAATAAACATGATTTCCAATGTAAAAACGTGAATCTTTATGAATGGAAAAATACATAGGAAAACAATGAAAATGAAGAAAAAAGAGGGTGCGGGTGGTGGGACCAGGAGTACGGAGGTCGGGTGTAATAAGGACCGTTGATTTGTAGAGATCAACGGTGGATCTTCACCGAAGAATTACACTGTCAGGCTTTGTGGAATAACAAAGAAAAGTCGGGTTTGATCTGGACCGGATCTATGAAAAGGATGGCCTAGATTTGATCGCAGGATCGCAAATTCGCGGCGGCAAGGGGTAAAGCAACAATGAAATGCACCGATGCGATTAAGCGCAGGCCATTAGATCTAGGAGAGATCAATGGTGGGGATTCAATCGGTGGGTGCACTGGTAGGGGCTTTCAAGCAGAGCGCAATTAAATCTGAGCCATTGGTTCTTATGGATTCGATAGTTCAGATTGAATCGCGGGATCACAATCGAAGGAGGGAAAGGGAACGGACAAAAGGATTTTTGCGATGTGATGAGGTAACGAACGTCAGATCAAAGGATGATTAACGATCCCGATTAAATCGGAGATCACATAATCGGAGGAAGCTAAGGGATGGCACTTCAAACTTTGTGCGATGCGTTTAAGCGTGAGTCGTCGATCTAAAAACTAGATCGACGGTGGAGATTTAATCATGAAGGCAAAAGGGGGAATGGCGGGTTTGGAAAATGGAGCAATAAGGACCGTCGGATTTGGGCATAATGGATCAGATCAACGGTGGAGAAACAATCGCAGGATCGCATCGGCGGGAGGGAAATAACAAAGGGTAAGATGAAAATTTGCGATGTGATTAGATGATGATCGTCGATCGGTTTTTAGATCGACGGTCAACATTCATTTAAACTTTGAACTATCAGATTTGTGAAATAACAAAGAAATTCGGGTTTTACGAAATAACAAAGGAAAATGAGGTTTTGAACGGGGGTTTAAGGACTTTTAGCACCCGGTTGTGGGGAATATGGTCCCATGAAGCGAAAGGCTTTACCAGAGTTAAGCCCTTGGGGGCTTAGGAAACCTTATACACAGAAAAGGCATTTTTGGCCGAAAGCAGAGTTTTTTAAGCCAATTTAGTGGTTCTGATAGGTAAATGGAGGTTTTTTAAACCAAATGGAAGGAGACCGAATGGTTATAAAAGGGTTTTGAAGTGAATTTGAAGGTTAAAAGAGGTTTATGGAGGGATTTTTATGGAGAACAAGGGGATAAAAATGGTGTTCAATTATGAGTGAAAAGAGGGGTAAAATGATGGGAAAATGGGTTTTTTGAGCATTCTTTCTCTTTGCAAGCAGCAGATTTTTTAGGATTATGAAGGAAACAACAATGAAGATTAACTAAAGGATTAGTTATCTTCATAAGACTTTAAGAACTCACAATTTGGCCATAAATTTTTTTCTTGAAGGCTTAAAAATGTTTTATCCACCATTTGATATGACAAATTTTATAGGTGGTTAACAACGGCTCCAACTTGGGATGGCAGCTACTTGGAGGTGTCAAGAACCTCAGACAAGTCTTCTCTGGAAGCTGATCAATGCCTCATCCATTAGGCTGCAACTTTCTTTACTTTGTTGATCTTATTTTGCTCTGATAAGGTTATCAGCCATTAAAAAATAGTGAAACTCTATCAAAACAAGCTTTCAACCTACCCAATCCTAATGATCTAACATTTTTCTTCTTTCAGAGTGCATTTGGATTGGAAAACTCTTTTTACAAACATTTTATTCTTTTGAAAGCATAAAACTAGTCTATTTCTATCCTTATTCCTCCATGAACTCAGATTAAGCAGTTGAGTTCAAAAACTTCTCTACCTAACTACACTCTGTCAGGATCAGAGTGTCTGACAGAGTTTGTTCTCTAATTTCTAAAATAGAAAATTAAAAGTAGTCAATCCAAGATTAAGCAGTTTGACTTGATGCATATCTATGGCATAAAAACAAGCTACACATAGACTAAAATTTGCAGAAAATTAAAGCAAAATGGTGAAGGCTTAAGATCTAAAAGTTTAGGAACATCCTTCTCTTCAGCTCTGTTTTTTGAATTTGTTTGAGTTGTTCTCTCTTTGTCCTCTGGTTCAATTTTTGGGCATATTAGAACTAGTTTATCTTCTATCTTTGGCTCAAGATTTAAACAGATTAGAGCCATGCATCTTTTGAAGTTCATAGGTTCAGATTTTGAGCTTGCTTGAACCTTTTTTCTTCTATCCTAATCTACCTAACTGATAAGCCAAGATTAAACTGTTTGGAAAATCTATTTGACTAACCTATCAGTAGTAAATTGAAAACTAATTAGTCATTATTAGGCTGTATGAATAACTAGGAGTGTGTTTCTTAGGAGTGGCATTTGAGCTTGCACACTTTCAGACTTTGTCTCTATTGTTTGGTATGGGGTTGTACCTTTCTTGTTTTTTACAATTTGCCCTCTTTTCTCTTTCTATTGTTTTTTTTATTTTTTATTTTTCTAACTTTGAATGAAATGATGGATGTAATGTTTACAATGAGAAAAAATAAAAATGCTTCCAAACTGATATGGTCAAGAAAAATAATGTTTGAGCATCCTGCCATTGACAGGACCCCCAAACATTTCAACTCTATAGGCATTGTTTCCAACAGTAGAATGAATGAGATAAGGATCAAGCCACAAGTTATCAAATTTCCCATGCTTGCCCTTATCTTCTCTCCTTGAATCCCACTTTAAGAATTTGTCACCAATGCTGAAATCACTGGCCTTTGTCCTTTTATCAAAAAGCTTCTTGATGCTTTCTTTCTTTTGTAATGCTCTGTTGTAGACCTCCTCTCTGGTTTGCTAAAGATGTATAGTCTGATTAATTCTTCTGATCATGTCATTGTCTTATTACTATACTTCTTGGATCAGCTTCATGACTGGCACTCCTAGGCTGGTTGGAAAAAATGCATTTACTCCATAGACAAGCTAGTAGGGTGACATTCCAATTGATTTTTCAACTGTTAATCTATCAGCGCAAAGTGCATGTACCATCTTTGTGTGCCATGATTTATTATTGTCCTCCAGCAACTTCTTGATTATGTTCACCAAAATTTTGTTTGAGGATTCTACCAGCCCATTACCTTGAGGGTAATACGCAATAGAATGGCCCAATGTAATCTGATATTTGTGACAGAATTCAACCATCTTTTTGGATCCAAATGTAGTAGCATTGTCAGTGATAATCTTCCTAGGATAGCCAAATCTAGATAGGATATGAGTTTCAAGGAATTTTATAATAACAGAGTCATTGGCTTGCCTAGAAGGGATGGCTTCTATTGGCCACCTATAAAATTTGTTCCATCAAAAGGTGGCCAAAACATTTTTTGGAGCCTTCAAGAAATAGTTTTATTGCAGAAACATTATCTCTTGAAGCCTCGTGAAGACATCATCTCCTCTGTCCAAAATATGCATTGATGTTCCCATTTCAAAACTCAAAAAATTCTGTTGATTTTATGAGAAAGAACTGTTGCAAAATCCCCTTGTCTCCCCTTCCTCACTCAGAAACTAACCTCCATTTTTACTCTTTTTCCCCAACATTTCCCTCTGATTTCCATTTTTCCTCATTTCCCCTTCGTAAAATCCACCTTGCATAGTTTAAAACTCCTTTTTGAACTCTGCCGAAAACCTCAAATCCTTTTGAAAACCATTGAAAATCCATAAAAAATGCCTTTTGTATTAAAGACTTAAGCCCCCTTGGGCTTAGCCTAAACCACTTCCCCTCCACGTGCCCGCACCCTAGAACCAGGTGCTAGACCCGAAGCGCCATCGCATTGGAAAAATTCACAATGGGTTGATTGAAAGACTGCATCAAAAGTTCCGATGCGATTGAGTCCCTTTATTGAAACTCCACCCCCTCCACTTTCATCCCATATAAATTTCACCCGGGACCAAGTGTTAAGAGTCTGGAGGTGCTAATCGCATCGCAAGTTTTAATGGTTAGATTGAAAAGGCCAAGCCCGAAGCTCCGATTGTAATTGGCCCTTTGTTGTATATGCCCCTGGCCTATTATAATTCCATATGGACCAAGGCCCCGCAATCGGGCGCCAAACATTTCATAAATATATATTCTTCCCCCGAAGCATTAAAACCATTGTTTATATTAAGTTCTGGTTTTCATAACGTATAAAGGGTTTTCGCCGGTGCATAAGCTCAAACGATATTGACCATTGATCTAAGGCCGATCCAACGGCCCGCGCTACATCACATCACATTTTTCATTCGATACATTTGTTTGTCCCCCCTGATCAACTATCCCTCTGATTCATTCCCCACCGTTGATCTAATCCTCAGATCAATGGTCATCACTCAATTGCAAATTTTCACCAGGTGCATTTGTTCCCCCTTCCGATTAACTACCCCGACCAATCCTCAGTCGTTGATCTCCTCCCCACCTTCCTCAGATCCGACGGCCCTCATTTTCTCCGATCGGGAACCGTTCCCCCACCTTTAAACCCCTCTGATTCACTCTCCGCCATCGATCTGATCTACAGATCGACGGTCAGCACTTAATCGCATCGGCCCTCCTGATCGTGCAATCGCATCGACGATTTTCATTACACCCTCCCTTTTTCCCCTTTCGATTGTGATCCTCTGATTGGATCTGGATCGTCCACGAGTCCAAATCGGACGGTCCCAGATCTTTCTAGCATTATTCCATTTCCTTTCCACCGTATTTTTTTCTGACTAACCCCCACCGTCGATCTCTGCGCGATCGAAGGGTCTGATCTATTCTTTTCTTCCACTCTCCTTTGATCGCCTCTAATGAATCCCAACCGTTGGATGATGCCATCCTACGGCCCTGCTTTTTTCCCACGCCCTCTGAAGCAGTTTAACCCAAAATGCAGGATTTCTTAATTGGTTCTGTGTTTTTTCAGGTGATAATGGTTCTCCATTATATTGAAAGAAAAAGTTGAAGGCGAGGAATGACGATTCCCGCGCCTTTGATTCATCAAAGGGAACCATTTTTTGGGCTCAAAATCCACGACGTCAATGTTTCATGAGGCATTGATGCAATATGAGCCCTGCGCGGCCTGCACATCAACAAGACACAGCAATGCATAAAAGAAAAAAAGAGTATCAGTGTTTGAAGATTTCCTAGCATAGTTTGAAGGATTAAGGCATACATTCAGCAAATCAGAAGCCTAAATCCATGGATAAAGACATCATAAAGACAGGAAGACACAAGATAATCTTGATCAGACCTAAAACACAGTTCTCAAGTAAATTAAAGGTGTTTTAGGAAGAGACGAAAACAACTGTCGATCCAAGAAAGCTTCCACCGCCCCAAGTAGAGGCTAATCGAACCCTCTCTAGCTCCTAAAGGCACCTGCACCCTCACAGAAATCAAATAAGGCTTAGTCATTATCTGAAACAAGAGGTGTTTTCCCGAAGACAGCTGAACAATTAATACAAATCAAAGATATTATCTCTAATTGTTGACAAAACTATTTTAAAGATTAAGAATAGCCCAGAAACAAATCTTTTCTATCATTAGACCTTGGGGAGCAGCAACAGAGTTACTTCAACATGACACAGAGCCTCAAAAGTCAAAAAAGGCTCCCACCAAGCTTAATCCTAAGCGTAAATCAATTAATGCAGATAAACACCTATAAATTTCTTCATCGAGGCTCTCAAAGGCCGCGAAGTCATCAATCTATATTAATTGACCCAAGAGATCTTTTACCAGATCCCGCCTCCTCCTTATTCTATAAATACTTCTGTAGAAGATGAGAAAATGTTGGTCTCTGGACATCTGATTTCATTTAATATTTTTCTAAAGCTACTGATGCCCTGTGTGCAACTTGAAGATACATAAGCTGATATGAGAAGTTTGAAGTTGTAGAGACCCATCGGGCTTGCTGATTGTAACTGGTTTGAACATAAAATACAAGTTGTTGATTTATGGGATCCTGATTTATGTCAATGGTGATGTTTTCCTCACTGTCAATTGTTATTTTCTTTAATGTTTTCACTCTGTCCACTTTCTCTGATAAAGAGCAGCAAACATAGAGCTAGGATTTACTATCAACAGTACCCTACTCTTACTGAAAGCTTTATTTTCTATGTTTTCTTCATTCGAACGTTCCCTTTGAAGAGTATATTAAAGCATGTTGGTTTAAAAGAACTTTCCTGATCTAGATTTCTCTTTAAAATGAGTATTTCTGTGTTTTCCTTTAGAGTATATTAAATCAGGTTGGTTTAAAAGCACTTGCCTGATCTAGATTGCTCTTTGCGATTATCATATGTGTTTTCCTCTAGAATATGCTGAAAGCAGGATAGTTTAGAAGCACTTACCTGATATTAAGTTGTTCAAACTATTTTTAAATGTTTTCTAACTGAAATTACTTCAATGCAGACTAGTTTAGAAGCACTTACCTGATCTCAAAATACTTTTATGTTTTTCCTTAAGTACATGCCGAAGCAAGATAGTTTGAAAGTACTTACTTGATCTTAGGCTGTTCACTGTTCTTCATTTTTTTTTCTCTCTATTTCCTATCTGTTTCATTCCATAAAATCAACTTAAGAGATCCTTTTGACATAAGTGACATGCCCCATTGATCCTTCTTGAACCTTGCTGTCTAATTAAAATCCTCCTATGACTCCATAGCCCAATGGGTTAAAACTGCCTTTTGCCTTTCTGTCAGCCGAATCATTCCTTCACTTGCAGACATCTTCACCCTTTATTTTGAACTTCTTTCACCTTCATTATGTCTTTGTCCAACCAAAAACAAACAAACAAAACCCATGCTCTTCATAACTAGCATAATATCATTACCCCAAACTTCCAAGACAAATCCATATTTGCACTTATTGGAGAGATCCCTCTCCGGATTCAGGAGGGATAGATCCTAGAATCAAAAAGTGGTTGAAATAATGTTTCTTATGCAGTTTTAGTCTCACCAATCTACTAAAATTACAGATTCCTAACATTTCTAGCGACTCCGCTGGGGACATTTCTGAATTTATAGTTGCTTGGCAAGCTTTTATAGACTCATTAGTCTCCAAAACCACTATAAAAAAACTCAGAGAAAACCCAAAAATATTTCATATTGGTATCAAATAAACATGGTGGTGGACCATAAAAACCTTTTACCTCCGTAGGAGCTAAAAAATTCCACTTGGCGACTCCACGATCCTCAACAGACCTTAAGACTCCACTGGGAAGAACCCTAATCATTGTAATATCATTAAAACTCAGTTAGAGGACTGTAGGATTTGAATTTGTGAAACAGATTAGTTAAACCTTTTAAAAGATTGTCATATCTGGTTGAAATTTTCTTGTTTATTTGGGTCTGAAAAACATAGCATAGTGGCTCCTAGAAAGATTCATACTAGAGCCCATCCTGACCCTGATCCACCTGAGATAGTTGATAACCCAGAAAGTATCCTTAGGAAGTCTCCTAAGATTAAATTATCAATTATTTTCAGATCACCCTTGAGAGCTAATTCAGTTCCCGAAAACCTTGCAGCTCTACAAGAAACACATGGTGGTGGAACCATAAAACATTTTATCTCCTTACGAGTTAAAAATTTTCCACCTGGCGACTCCACACTCTGAAACTTCCAAAAGACCAAATGACTCCATTGGTAGAAGACTCTGAACTGGTTGAATAGACACAGTGACCTCTTCCTTGATTTACAAAAATGATTCCAAGGATACAACGAAGATATGCCCCAATGAGTAGAGATCATATCCCAGGGTTTCCACATAAGATGCCCCAAGTGAATTGGGATGACAACCTGCCTGTTTTTCAAGGCGGAAAGTTTGATGACCCTCTATTACATCTCATCAAATTTCATATACATGTATGGAGGTTGAAAGTTGAATGGCATGAAGATTGCCTAATGAAAATGTTCATGTTAACATTAGAAGGAAAAGCTAGGGATTGGTATGAATGCTTAAGATCTAGTAGTTTTTTTTCTTTAAGAGACCTTGAATATGTGTTCTATGAGAACTATAAAGAAAACACTACATCATTATCATTGGGTGCAATATATTATGATCCATCACAAAACATCACCCAACACATTATAGATAATGATGAAGCTTTGGAAGAGATGCATCCTGAAGATCTTTTAACAGCCATTCATGAGTTTAATATCTTATTGAAAAATTATAAAAATATAGATGAATCACTTGAGGGAGAAAACAAACAAGAAATAATGGACAGTCCTCAAGATATCCCTGAAAACTCAAATATTGATTCATCATCCACATCCAGCCTCAAAATCAGTCTTCGCAAGAGACAGAGAACTAATGTACTCCTATTCAAAGGAACATAGAAACATCTTCCCCTTTGACAGAAAAAGAGATAGATCAGACTATTTATAAACAGTCAGTCTCTGAAACTTTCTGCAAAACAAATACTCTTTCCCATTCACATAAAGAACTTTGTTGTACAGATTTAAAAAATTCTTTTGTAGATCAGAATAAAGAAAGATCTGCTGATAACCCAGTATGTTTGATTGGTAGTATTACTCATATTCATGATTCTCCTAAATTTTATCTATCTAGTGATGATGCTTCCCAAACAGAAGTTAATTTTGCAGGATCATCATTAGCAGATTTATGGAAGGAAGATCAGTTCCTTCAAAGAAGTAATGAAATAGTGTAGACTATTTATGATACTGATGATGAGAGTTTTCAAAGCCTAGAAGTGAGTGAAGATTCATTGGATCTTTGCTCTGCTTCATTTCATATCATCAGTAATAGTTTCCATGTGATTGGAACTCAACAGATTTTCAACTCAAAGGTTGAGGAGGAAAGTAATGTAGAAATTTTTGAGCAGGTTGAAACCAAGGAGCCTTCTCTTGAAAAAAGGGAAGCAATGGAACATACCCTTGCTCAAGAATATAATAACCTCCTCACAGAGTACAGTCCACCAAACCAGAGCCTACCAGGGCTACAAGAGGACAACACTGCCAAATATGATGAGTCCTCCAGTTCAGATGATGATGAAGAAGAGGGAGAGAAACCAATACAAGATTTTCCTATAGAGGATACACCATATTTTCAAGAAGAAACTTCTCCCTTCACTAATGTTAATTTTTCATTCAAATAACTTGAATTTGTATCAGAAGCAAACATTGATTTAAAGAAATAAGATATTTCATTGTTTGCTATTTTGCAGGTAAAAGATGATGATGCTTCCAAGAAACTTTCTGAAGATATACTCCTCAAAGCTGAAGCCTTGGAAGCAAACCATCTACCAGACATGGAGGGCCAAAAAGAAGAGAATCTTCATCTTTTCTTTGTTGATCCTATGGAAGAGTGTGTGGAAATCCCAACTGGCTCAGATTATCAAGCAGTGATCCTTTGCAAGAGCCAGAGACATGAAAAGTTGTCACCTTCTGTGATAGCCTTGATATTGAAGGTTAATCTTCAATATGTTCTATGGATACCCTTAACAAGCAGACAAAGTTTCTTCTTCTTTATGACATTACTCAACTGGCTACATTGGAACTTTTGTATCATATGAATATGTAAATACTTCATGTTTAGAATAGGTTAGATAGGAATGTAGTTAGTTTTTTTTTTCCGCTTTGAAGAAAAATCAAAAACACAAATTACAAAAAAAATAGAAAAGATAAAAGAGGGAAGATTGTGAAAACAAGAAAGGTATAGCCCCATACAAAAAAGAGAAATAAATTCTGAAAGTGTGCAAGCTTAAATGCCACTCCTGAAAAATACACTCCTAGTTAGTCAAACAACCTAATCTTGACTAATTAGTTTTAAATTTACTGCTGATAGGATAGTGAATTCGATTTTCCAAACTGTTTAATCTTGGCTTATCAGAAGATAGATTAGGATAGAAATTAAAGGTTCAAACATGCTCAAAACCTGAACCTAAGTTTCCAAGCAAGAATTGACTCCAATATATGTTTAATTCTGAGTCAAAATAGAGGTAAATCTAGTTCTAATCAGCTCAAAATATGAACCAGTCAAACAAATAAGGAACAACTCAAGTAAGAGTCAAAATAAAGTTGTAAAAAAGACGAAGGAAGTGCTTGAACTTTCAGATCTTAAGCCTTCCATTTTTTATTTAAATTTTCTGCAAAATAAATATCTATGTGCAGCTTGTTTCTTATGCCATAGATCACAGCAAGTCAAACATTTTAATCTTGACTTGACTATTTTTAAATTTCTGTTGTAGAATTTAGAGAATAAAATATGTTGGACAGTTTAATCTCAACAGATGGTAGATTAGGTAGAGAATTATATGGATTCAACTCTTTAATATGAGTCCATAGAGAAATAAGGAGTAGAATTAGATTAGATTTCTTGTTTTCAAAAGAATAAATGTTGTAAAAGAGTTTTCCAATCCAAGTGCACTCTAATGAAGAAAAAATGTTAGATCAGTAGGATTGGGTAGGTAGAAGTTGTGTTGATGAAAGATCCATTTTTTTTCATGGCTGCTAATATGTTTTCAGAAAAAAGAAGAGCATCCAAGCAAAGAAGGCAGCCCAATGGATGAGGCATTGATCAGTCTCCCAGAAAATGCAAGTCTAAAGTTCTTGATGCCTTCAAAAAGGCACCATCCCCAAGTGGAGCCACTGTTGGCCACCTATAAAAAAATTTCTATCAAAAGGTGGCCAAAAAATTTGTTGGAGCCTTCAAGAAACATTTTTATTGTAGAAACGTTATCTCTTGAAGCCTCTTGAAGACATCATCTCCTCTATCCAAAATATGCATTGATGTTCCCATTTCAAAGCTCAGAAAATTCTATTGATTTTATGAGAAAGAACTGCTGCAAAATCCCCTTGTCTCCCCTTCCTCACTCAGAAACTAACCTCCATTTTTACTATTTTTCCCCATCATTTCCCTCTAATTTCCATTTTTCCTCATTTCCCCTTCGTAAAATCCACCTTGTATAGTTTAAAACTCCTTTTTGAACTCTGCCGAAAACCTCAAATCCTTTTGAAAACCATTGAAAATCCATAAAAAATGCCTTTTTGTATTAAAGACTTAAGCCCCCTTGGGCTAAGCCTAAACCACTTCCCCTCCACGTGCCTGCACCCTAGAACCAGGTGCTAGACCCGAAGCACAATCGCATCGGAAAAATTTACAATGGGTTGATTGAAAGACCACATCAAAAGTTCCGATGCGATTGAGTCCCTTTATTGAAACTCCACCCCCTCCGCTTTCATCCCATATAAATTTCACCCGGGACCAAGTGTTAAGAGTCCGGAGGCGCTAATCGCATCGCAAGTTTTAATGGTTAGATTGAAAAGCCCAAGCCTGAAGCTCTGATTGCGATTGGCCCTTTGTTGTATATGCCCCGGGCCTATTATCATTCCATATGGACCAAGGCCCCGCAATCGGGCGCTAAAATTTTTATAAATATATATTTCGCCCCTGAAGCATTAAAACCTTTGTTTATATTAAGTTTTGGTTTTCATAACATATAAAGGGTTTCCGCCGGTGCGTAAGCTCAAACGATATTGACCGTTGATCTAAGGCCGATCCAACGACCCGCGCTACATTGCATCGCATTTTTCAATTAGTACATTTGTTTCCCCCCCCCCCCGATCGACTATCCCTCCGATTCATTCCCCACCGTTGATCTGATCCTCAGATCAACGATCATCGTTCAATTGAAAATTTTCACCAGGTGCATTTGTTCCCCCTTCCGATTAACTACCCCCGACCAATCCTCAGCCGTTGATCTCCTCCCCACCTTCCTCAGATCTGATGGCCCTCATTTTCTCTGATCGTGAAACATTTCCCCACATTTAAACCCCTCTGATTCACTCTCCGCCGTCGATCTGATCTGCAGATCGACAGTTAGTGCTTAATCGCATCGGCCCTCCTGATTGCGCAATCGCATCGGTGAGTTTCATTACACCCTCCCTTTTTCCCCTTCCGATTGCGATCCTCTGATTGGATCTAGATCGTCCACGAGTCTATATCGGACGGTCCCAGATCTTTCCTGCATTATTCCATTGCCTTTCCACCGTATGTTTTTCTGACTAACCCCCACTGTCGATCTCCGCGCGATCGACGGATCTGATCTAGTATTTTCCTCCACTCTCCTTTGATCGCCTCTAATGAATCCCAACTGTTAGATGATGCCATTCGACGGCCCTGCTTTTTTCCCACACCCTCTGAACTAGTTTAACCCAAAATGCAGGATTTCTTAATTGGTTCTATGTTTTTGCAGGTGATAATGGTTCTCCATTATATTGAAAGAAAAATCTGAAGGCGGGGAATGACGATTCCCGTGCCTTTGATTCATCAAAGGGAATCATTTGATGGGCTAAAACTCCACGACGTCAATGTTTCATGAGGCATTGATGCCATATGAGCCCTACGTGGCCTGCACATTAACAAGACACAGCAATGCATAAAAGAAACAAAGAGTATTAGTGTTTGAAGATTTCCTAGCATAGTTTGAAGGATTAAGACATACATTCAGCAAATCAGAAGCCTAAATCCACGGATAAAGACGTCATAAATACTGGAAGACACAAGATAAGCCTGATCAGACCTAAAACACAGTTCTCAACTAAATTAAAGGTGTTTTAGGAAGAGACGAAAACAACTGTCGATCCGAGAAAGCTTCCACCACCCCAAGCAGAGGCTAATCGAACCCTCTCCAGCTCCTAAAGGCACCTGCACCCTCACAAAAATCAAAGAAGGCTTAGTCATTATCTGAAACAAGAGGTGTTTGCCCGAAGACAGCTGAACAATTAATACAAATCAAAGATCTTATCTCGAATTGTCGGAAAAACTATTTTAAAGATTAAGAATAGCCTAGAAACAAATCTTTTCAATCATTAGACCTCGGGGAGCAGCAACAGAGTTACTTCAACATGACACAGAGCCTCAAAAGTCAACAAAGGCTCCCACCTAGCTTAATCCTAAGTGTAAATCAATTAATGCAGATAATCACCTGTAAATTTCTTCATCGAGGCTCTCAAAGGCCGTGAAGTCATCAATCTGTATTAATTGACCCAGGAGATCTTTTACCAGATCCCGCCTCCTCCTTCTTCTATAAATACTTCTGTAGAAGATGAGAAAATGTTGGTCTCTGGACATATGATTGCATGTAATAGTTTTCTAAAGCTACTGATGCCCTGTGTGCAACTTGAAGATACATAAGCTGATATGAGAAGTTTGAAGTTGTAGACACCCACTAGGCTTGCTGATTGTAACTGGTTTTAACATCAAATACAAGTTGTTGATTTATAGGATCCTGATTTATGTTAATGGTGATGTGTTCCTCACTATCAATTGTTATTTTCTTTAATGTTTTCACTCTTTCCACTTTCTTTGATAAAGAGCAGCAAACATAGAGCTAGGATTTACTCTCAACAGTACCCTACTCTTACTGAAGGCTTTATTTTCTATGTTTTATTCATTCGAACGTTCCCTTTGAAGAGTATATTAAATCAGGTTGGTTTAAAAGAACTTTCCTGATCTAGATTTCTCTTTAAAATGAGTATTTTCTATGTTTTACTTTAGAGTATATTAAAGCAGGTTGGTTTAAAAGCACTTGCCTGATCTAGATTTCTCTTTGTGATTATCATATGTGTTTTCCTCTAGAATATGCTGAAAGCAGGATAGTTTAGAAGCACTTACCTGATCTTAAGTTGTTCAAACTATTTTAAAATGTTTTCTAATTGAAAGTACTTCAATGTAGGCTAGTTTAAAAGCACTTACCTGATCTCAGAATACTTTTATGTTTTTCCTTAAGTACATGCCGAAGCAATATAGTTTGAAAGTACTTACTTGATCTTAGGCTGTTCATTGTTCTTCATTTGTTTTTATCTCTATTTCCTATCTGTCTCATTCCATAAAATCAACTTAAGAGATCTTGTTGACATAAGTGACTTGCCCCATTGATCCTTCTTGAACCTTGTTGTCCAATTAAAATCCTCCTATGACTCCATAGCCCAATGGGTTAAAACTGCATTTTTCCTTTTCTGTCAGCCGAATCATTCCTTCACTTGCAGACATCTTCACTCTTTATTTTGAACTGCTTTCACCTTCATCATGTCTTTTTCCAACCAAAAAAAAATAAACAAAACCCATGCTCTTCATAACTAGCCTAATATCATTACCCCAAACTTCAAAGACAAATCCATCTTTGCACTTATTGGAGAGATCCCTCTCTTGATTCAGGAGGGCTAGATCCTAGAATCCCAAAGTGGTTGAAATAATGTTGCTTATGCAGTTTTAGACTCACCAATCTGATAAAATTACATATTCCTAACAGCTTCTATCCATTTGGTAAAGTAGTTTGTTGCAATGAGAATCCATCTATGTTGGGTAGATGAGGGTGGATGGATTTCTCCTATGAATTCTAGACCCTAATGTTGAAAATGAGCTTCAACAGTGATTGGATGAAAAGGTAAAGGAAGCAATTTTATTTTTCCTTCAAAGAGTTGGCATTTATGACAGACAATAATCATTTTATGGACATCATGAAAGAGGGTGGGCCAATAGTAACCAGCTCTAAGGATTTTGTTGGCAATTGTCTTCCAATATAGGTGGCCTCCACATTCTCCTTCGTGGAACTCATGCTTGATTTTCTCTGCATCATTCTCAGGCAAATATTTAAGCAATAATCCACTAGCATTTTTCCAATGTAGACATTTATCTAAAATGCAGTAATTTACGGCTTTTAACTTTAAAAATCTTGCCTTTGTCTTGGACAAACCAGGAGGTGTATTCAAATTGAGAAAAATATATGAAATATCAGCATACCAAGATGAATTCAAAAAATAATCCTCAATAATGGGAGAGGACAACTCCTCTTGTTCATCTAATGCATTTATCATGTTTATATCAAGAGCTTCAAAATTAGACTCAGCCATTAATCTCGCTAGTCCCTGGCCTTTAATGAGTTTAGTGGGCTTGATTTCTAAATCATATTCAAGTATCACAGCTATCCACTTACCTCTCTTGCTATCTGGGTCCTGTGTTAGAATGTCTTTTACAACTAAATTTGGGACAAAGGAAATGATGTGGGAGTGTAAAATGTAAACTTTGAAGTCTTTTAAGGCTTTGACTAAGGAAAAGGATTTTTTTTCCATGATTTTGTACTTCAGAGGTGCATCTCTCAATGCCTTACTAAAGAATGCAATTGGCTGCTCTTGTCCCTGTGAATTTTTCTACAATAGGAAAGCAACCACTGTGTGTTCTGATGCAAATGAAAAAATGAAAAAATCTTTTGAAAAATCAGGACTTATAAGAACTGGTGTTTTGGTTAATGCTTGTTTCACCAGCTCAAAAGATTTCTTTGCTTCCAAGGTCCATTTAACTCCTTCTCCCTTCTTTAGCATGTTTTTTATGTTTCTAAGGAGTTCAGCTAAGTTGGGTATGAACCTTCTCAAGAAATTAATCTTTCCAATGAAATATTGAAGTTCCTTGATGTTTCTAGGATGAGTGATTTGCAATATACCCTCAATCCTTTTTGGGTCTATCTTTATTCCTTCTTCTGATATGATGTGCCCAAGAATTTTACCTTCTTGGAGACCAAACATTGTTTTCTTTGGATTTAAAGATAACCCAAATTTTCTGCATTTCTCAAAGACTATTCTCAAGTGTTCTAGGTGTTCTTCAACTGTTTTGGAAAAAATAGTGATATCATCAAGGTAAATAATGATGAAATAGCCTAATTCTTCCGAGAATGCAATATCCATGGCTCTCTAAAATGTAGCACCAACATTCATTAAACCAAAGGGCATTTTCACATACATGAAAGTGCCCCAAGGTGTAGTAAAAGTTGTCTTTAGTTGATCATTAGGATGTACTAAAATCTAATTGTATCCTGAGAAGCCATCTAGCAAAGAAATTATTTTAGAACCAACTGCCCTTTGTAAAATATGTTCCATCTTGGGTAAAGGGTAGTTGTCCTTCAATGAGGCTTTGTTTAAGTTTCTAAAGTCAATACAAAGCCTAATCTCTCATGTTTTCTTCCTAACTGACATTAGATTAGACAGCCACTCTGAATATCTAATAGGAACAATAATTCCAGCTTCATACATTTTCTTGATTTCCTTCTCAACCAAAGGTAATTGAATAGGGTTGATTCTGTGCAATTTTTGTTTAAAGGGATTTTGGTTTTCTTTGAGGGGCATCTTGTGCTAAATTATTTCTGTGTCATAGGACTTTAGATCCTCATAACTCCATGAAAAAACATCAGAAAATTCCTTAAATAGCTCAATGTATTTCAGCTTGATGTGAGCTAGAAAAGTTTTAGACAGTTTGATCATTTTTTGTTTTATTTCACTGCCTATGTTACACTCTTCTACTTCAGTTTCAACAGGCTCTAGCTTTGGTTTCTTGGCAACATCATTGAAATCAAACAACTCTTCTAGTGGGACCAGACCATTTGGAAAACTTTGAGTGTTAGATTGCAGCGTTTCTAAATATTATTTTTCTTAATCTGCGCTAACTTCAATGGTATGTTAAAGTTTATTAGCTAACAGATTTATCTCAGCAATCTCTGGAGAATTTACTTCTTCATTAAGTAAATTTTCTTCAGTACAACAGTCATCTTCATAATCTGAATCTGAACTTGGTAGTTCAAATTCATTTCTGGACTTTAGGAAGTCTTCTATTTGTTTGTCTCCGTCAAAAACTTGCCAATATTTCTCATTATCAAGGACAGCTGGTCTAAATTTGATTTGGGTAGTGCATTGTTTGGTTTCATAAGGCGTTAAACATGTTCTAGCAGCAAAAGCTAAACTATGGGCAAGGATGTTTTGGTCTCGTGGGACAAAGATAAGTTGTGATTCCTCAAAAGTTCTTAGTAAGTCCATGACATCGTTTCTATAGGATCTAATTCTAGGGTGTTTGGCACTATATTCCCCATTCACTTGCCTAACAATCAACTCTGAATCCCCATGAACTTTTATCCTTTTGGCTCCTAATTTCTTCAACAAGTGCAGGCCTAAAAGGAGGGATTCATACTCCACTATGTTATTTTAACATTGAAAATTTAATCTGTAGGAATGACCTTCAGTGTGATTATTTTCAGTGTTATGTATCCAAATTCCTGCACCTGCATTGTTCTTAGTGCAAGACCCATCAAAATTCATACTCCAAAGAGGACTAGTTTCGGATTCAACAGTTTGACTACTATCCTCTTTATCTTGTGTGCTTTCAACTTATTCTTGACAGTCAGTATTGTGTTGAAATTGTTCTAATTCCTCATGTTCTTCATTAAGTTGAGGATCCTTTTCTTGGTTCTCAAAGTTAACAAGAAATGGATAACTGTTTTGTAGCTCAAGACCCGTGATTAGTTTACAGTGATTTTCTATTTTGACACATTGTTTTGACCCTTCCATTAAGTCTACTTCCTTTTATACATCAGCCACTACATTACAGTGAGGAGTGGCCACTAAATCAGTTAATTTTTCCTACTCATTAAGTATTTCATGATTGAAGAGAATTAATGAGTCAAGGCCTGTATGTGTAGAATAAATAGGAGAGTTTTGTGGTCTATCTTGGCTACTAACCATGTATTGCAAATGAGTTTCCCTATAAAGTCTTCTTGTTTTATTAAAAACAGGGATGGTAGCATATGTCATATCCACTTGCATTGTTCCTTGTAACTTGGCTCCCCAAGATCTTGATAACAGCATACCATACTTTGGGGGTACATCAGCCACCACAATATCCATTACTAAACACTTGGCTGGAATTTGTGCTAAGTTTACACAAAGGTCTTTGATCAAACCTAGGCATTTCACTCTACTGGAGTCAAAGGAGTATAGATCTTTGTATGGTTTGGTAATTTCAAGGCCCAGGCTCTCCATCATTGATTTTGGCATTAAATTATGAGAGGCCCCTGAGTCATGCATAGCGTTGTGTAAAATTTTTTCATGAATCTTCAAACTAACATAAAAAGGAGGAACTAGCCCTTCTTGACATCTACCTTCAATCTTGGGACCAAATAAGAGCTATGGTTGGTCATCATTAAGATTGACAGTGTCATTATTTTCTGTTATGTTAAAAACCTTCAAAATTTGTGATCTATATATATCCTGGGTGGCTATATTAGTAAGAGGAACAAATATTTTTATCTTGGAAATTTCCTATTCTAAACTAAAAGGGATCTAATTTTTTACAATGCTTGTTTCAGCCTTATTAACCACCATTTTCTCAGCAAAATCAGCTTGCTGATGTTCTCTATTTACATTGGTCAAAATTGTTTTAGTAGGAGCACTAGCTGATGTGCTAACGCTGCTAAGGTCTGCACTCTGTTTTTCATTCATTTGAGTGCCTTTTTCTTTGTTTTTATCAGAATTTATAGCCACTGTTTTATCTTTCTGTTTTTCAACTTTGGGTTTATTTACAGGGTTGTTTTTTTGCAGAATTGTCAGAGGTTTTACTTTTTGGAGTTTCTAAATTCTTTTTACTCCTAAGGTCATACTCTTTTGGAGTTTCTATGATGACATTTTACAACTCTTGATAATAATATTCATCCTCTGCTCTTTTATCATCATATGGTGTGTAAAGACCTTGTTTTCTATTGTAATGAACTTCAAAAGTATCATTATCTACTCCCAACATGTTTATGTCATCTTCCTCTGTTTTTTAAATTGTTTCTTCAACCTCACTCACATAGTTTTCGTGAAAAGGAGGAGTAATCTGTTGATCATCCTCCCTTGGTCTATTTTGAGGTTGGTTTCTCCTAAAATTCTGATTTTGATTTTGATTTCTGTTTTGAGGAGCTGATTGGTTTTGACTAGCTTGTACTCTCTCAAGTATGCTCATCTTTTTCATCATCTCCTCCATCATTCTTTCCATCTTTGAGCTAGTTGTGAAAGGTGTAGATTCCTCTCTAAAGGACACTTTCTTCTCATTCTTCATTCTTTCTCTTTTCTTCATTAAATTAACTTCCACAGCAAGAGCTCCTTTTTGCATATCTTCAAGAGTCAAAGGATCTCTTTCTCTAAGTTGATAAGCCATTTCAGGATCAAATCCTTCAGGAAACTTGTTTAAAGCTGAGCCTTGTGGAGGTTTCAGATCCAGGGGAAGTGCATTATACACACTATTGAACCTAGTGCAATAAGTTTGAACACTTTCCCCAATGTTTCTTTGGAGATTCTTGTAGTCTGAAAGTATTTGGAGAGGGTTTTTCTTAACTTCCCATTTGTTTAAGAATAACTAATGGAAGGCTTGGAGATCATTAATACTATGAGGGGTTAAGCCTTTAAACCATTTTCTTGCTTCTCCCCCTAAAATTTGAGCAAATAATCTAAGTTTGACAGTTTCATCATCAATCTCATTTCTGTCAAAATAGCCATTCATCTTATCCACATGTTGTGAAGCAGCAGTAGTACCACTGGCATCACACAAAGGTATCTTGGACTGATAGTCCTGTGGAAGATTGACTAGAGGTAAAGGAAGGACTAGGGGAGCATACCATGTTGCCATGATAGGAGGTTGTGGAAAAATTGAGGGGTTTACAAGTGGAGGAGGTTGATGGAATGGTGTAGTTTGGACAGTGGATGTGTGGATAAAAAAAGTGGATGGACTAGCAAGAGATTGTTGAGCAGATCTAGGATGAGAGAAACCAAAATTATGAAGGAAATGTAAATCAGGTGGAGTAGTTTCTCTGCTACCAGGATGTTCACTTCTATCTTGGGATGAAAGTGAAGGCCCTAGATCTATTTTATCTATATCATTAAGTGACCTAGTTTTGAATGTGTTTCTTAAGTCAACTTGTGATTCTTGTAGAGCTGCAAGGTTTTCAGGAACATAATTAGCTCTATGGAGTGGTCTGACAATAGTTGAAGATTTGGCCTTAGGAGATTTCCTAAGAATTCTTTCAGGCTTATCAACTATCTCAGGAGGATTTGGGTCAGGATAGGCTCTAGTATGAATCCTTCTAGGAGCCACTATGCTATGTTTTTTAGACCCAACTTACAATAAAATTTTAACCAAATATGACAATCTTTAGGAGGTTAAGTGATCTTTAAGCAAGAAAACTTTAGTCCTTAAAGTCTTCTTAACTGAGTTTAAATGATTTTATGATGATAATGGGTTTCCCAGTGGAGTATTAAGGTCTGTTTAGGATTGTGGAGTCACCAGGTGGAAATTTTTAGCTCTTTTGGAGGTAAATGTTTTTATGGTCCACCACCATGTTTATTTGAATACCAATCTGACATATTTTTGGGTTTTCAGAGTTTTTTTCAGTCTTATGGGTTCTAAGAGTGTCCTAAATCTATTTCAACACTTAGCTATGGTGATGAGACAAAGAAAGTTTACTCTCATGTCTAAGCTAGCTGATTACTTCAAGGTTTGATAAGCTCTTATGAGAATCCTAAGGGTTTCTTAGTTTGTCACTGATTCAAATAAGTTCTATCATGATTACCATTTGCTTGGTAGTGCTTGAAGAGGGCTACTTGTACTACCCTGAACAATTTTCTTGAATCCAGGGTTTTTCTTGAGGTCTTAAGGGTATCTAAGATGAAATTCACTCAAAGGTCCCCAGTGGAGTCGCCAGAAATGTTAGGCCTCTGTAATTTTAGTAGATTGGTAAGACTAAAGCTGCAGAGACAACATTATGAACCACTTTGGGATTCCAGGATCTAGCCCTTCTGAATCCAGAGGGGGATCTCTCTTATAAATGCAAAGATTGATTTATCTTTAAGGCTTTTGGTATGATATTAGGCTAGTTATTAAGAACAAGGTTTTTTTGTTTGTTTGGATGGTTGAGCATGCTTTTTAATTGAGTGGAAAGTCCTAAAGATGAAAGAGTTTCAAAGGGGTGAAGGTGTGAACAATCAGAACAAGATTTAGCTGATAGGATAGATATGACATAGCACTTAATCCATTGGGCTATGGAGTCATAAAAGGGTTTATTTGCACAAAAATTTCAAGAGTGATCCAAGGGGAAAGTCATCTATATCAAAATATCCTTTAGATTAAATGATGAATGGAACATTAAAAGTGTTGAGAAGGTGGAAAAAGTCAATGATTTCAATAAGGATTTATCAACTTTCCAAACAAGAAAATCCTTTTAAGAAACTGTTTGAAACCAGACAAAGGATAGGGCTAACCATAAACTTCTTTGGACAAGCTTGTATTAAAGCTAACTTATCAGAAAAACAATCCAGCAATCCACATGACTACTTTCAGAAGGGATGAAAACACATAAGAAAACAAAGTGCAGCTTGAGATCAAGTAAGATACATTAAAATCTAAACCTGCTTTAGTGTACTCTTAGGGAAACCTTCAAAATAACCTTTGGAGAATGAAACTAGAATACAGGGAAAACCATAAACTTTTCCAGTCTAACTCTACTCGACATATAATGAAAATATCATTCAAGAACTTCCTTTCAAGCTTTGCACATCAAGACAGGGACAAACCAACATTCCTTGATAATGTTTACACTTAACTTAAGTCATTCTTAAACACACAATTGGAGGAAAACATGAAGATAAATCTTATCAGTTAGAGAAGGGTACTGTAAACAGTAAATCCAAACTCTATTCTTGTTGCTCTTTATCAGAGAAAAATGAAAAAAATGGCATACATGAAAGGAAAACAATAACACAGTAAGAAATACTTCACCAATGATATAGACCAGGATCCAAAAAATCAGCTTGTATATTGATGTCGATCCAGTTACATACTTCAAGTCCAATGTTTCAGTACAACAATCATATTCTCTTCTCAGCCTAGCTTCTTTGATAAAAAACAGAGCTTCAAGAGCCTCTGAAAACTATTTACATGTAGAAAATTTCGAGCAAAAGTATTACATCAAAGTTCAGCAACCAACCCTTACAATGTACTCCTCAAGGAGATTTTATAGGCAAAATGAGGAGGTGGAAGAGTTTCTAGGGTTCAAATATCATTAATTCTACAGTTAATGCAATTCCTAGCCTTGAAAACCATGCAAGGCATAAGGTAGGAATGTCTCCTATCTATATCTCTATTTCATAACTCTGTTATGCTTTATGAGGCTTAATGGAAAAGAAAATTGACTTCAGGGCTATTTCTTATCTTTATAATAACTTTTCTAACAGTTAGTAATAAGTTTTTTTGATTTGAAATAATTTTTTAGTTGTATTTGAATAAATATCTTTGGAATAGGAAATAACTATGCCTTCGTTGATTTCTTTGAGGCTGCAGGTGGCTTTTGGTAGCTAGAGAGGATTCAATTAGCCTTTGCTGTGGTAGTGGAGGCTTCTCGGATTAATAGATCTGATTGTTTTTCCTTAAAACACTGTTAATTTTCTTTTGATCTGTGTTTTAGGCCTAATTAAGTTTAATATATATCTTCTCGTCTTCACATTGTCTTTAACTATGTGGATTAGGCCTTTGATAGTTGAATTTATGCCTTAATCCCTCAAAACTGTGATAAAACTTTTAATTCTTCATCTCTGCTTTGATATTCTCCTTTGACACGGATACTCTTTGTTTGATTAATATTTTTTGTGCCTTTGTTGTTTTGCAGGCGTGCAGGGGTTTTTATAATGTCACTAGTGCTTATGAGGCACGGATAAAATGATAATTGGAACCCTGTAGTTTCTTTGTTTTCATGGATAATGGCCTAGGGGATTGTCATCCCCAGCCATTCATTTCTTCTTGAAACAATGGAAAAACCTTTAAAAACCTGCACAAACAAGCAAAAATTATAAAATCTTGCGTGGATAGGTTTAAACTGCATTGGTGGTGAGATTTAATCGTGACCGTTGGATGAAATCAACCAACGGCGAGGATTGCTTTCTAGGGTCAAATGGAGAGGCGGTTGGGTAAATGGTGGGGAGATTAAGTCCGGGCCGTTGATCTAGACTGATCAACGATTGAGATTGACTGGGGAGTCTATAATGCAGAGGAGTAATACTATAATAAAATGGAAGAAATGTAATGAAAATGGGAAAAAACCTTTATTGGAAGTGAACAAGGGATAGAGTGAAGTTTGGACGCGAAATAAATGAGAGCCGTTGATCTAGAATGATCAACAGTTGGGGTGAAAAGGTAGAGCATTAGGGAGTAGAGGATAAAATGTGATGGAAAATGAATGGGGGGAAGGATTTAATCCGGACAGTTGGATAACAGTGATGGATGACCAGGATTAAATGCAGAATTATATTGGGGAGGAGTGGTATAGCGGAAAAACATTAGTGGTCTTCGCGCGACACTGAGGTGGTTTCAAAATTTCTTCAAAACAACGCCATGACACCTGTCCTTTCAAAACAACTTATATCACGTAATTTTTTGGTGTTATCGTTCAAGATAAAAAATGACGCGATATGCAGTTCGAGCCTTTGGATGACGGGTAGAATATCCAATAGCGCAGGTTGAGCATGATGGATGAAGAGTTGCAAGTTGAAAAGAAGAGGTGGGGCCCATGGTGGAGAAAGGCGCAATTATTTATAAAAACCAAGGTTTGAACTGATTATGCACAATAAAAATCATTTCCAATGTAAAAATGTAAATATTTATGAATGGAAAAATACATAGGAAAACAATGAAAATGAAGGAAAAAGAGGGCGCGAGTGGTGGGACCGGGAGTACGGAGGTCGGGTGCAATAAGGACCATTGATCTGCAGAGATCAACAGTGGATCTTCACCAAAAAATTACACTGTCGGGATTTGTGGAATAACAAAGAAAAGTCGGGTTTGATCTGGACCATAGGATCTATGAAATGGATAGCCCAGATTTGATCGCAGGATCGCAAATCGGCGGTGGCAAGGGGTAAATAAAGAATGAAATGAGTCGATGCGATTAAGCGCGGGCTATTAGATCTAAGAGAGATAAACGGCGGGGATTCAATTGGAAGGTGCACTGGTAGGGGATTCCAAGCAGAGCGCGATTAAATCTGAGCCGTAAGTTCTTGTGTATTCGATAGTTCAGATTGAAACGCGGGATCGTAATCAGAGGAGGGAAAGGGAACGGACAAAAGGATTTTTGCGATGTGATGAGGTAACAACCATCGGATCAAAGGATGATCAATGGTCCTGATTAAATTAGAGATCACATAATCGGAGGAAGCCAAGGGATGGCACTTCAGACTTTGCGCGATGCGATTAAGCATGAGCCGTCGATCTAAAAACTAGATCGACGGTGGAGATTTAATCATGAAGGAAAAAGGCGGAACGGCGGGTTTGGAAAATGGAGCAAAATGGACCATCAGATCTGGGCATAATGGATCAGATCAACGGTGGAGAAACAATTGCAAGATCACATCGGCGGGAGGGAACTAACAAAGGGTAAGATGAAAATTTGCGATGCGATTAGCTGATGATCGTCGATCGGTTTTTAGATCGACAGTCAACATTCATTTAAACTTTGAACTATCGGATTTGTGAAATAACAAAGAAAGTCGGGTTTTACGAAATAACAAAGGAAAATGAGGTTTTGAAGGGGAGTTTAAGGACTTTTAGCACCCGGTTGCGGGGATTATGGTCCCATGAAGCGAAAGGCTTTACCAAAGTTAAGCCCTTGGGGGCTTAGGAAACCTTATACGCAAAAAAGGCATCTTTGGCCTAAAGAAGAGTTTTTTAAGCCAATTTAGTGGTTCTGATAGGTAAATGGAGGCTTTTTAAACGAAATGGAAGGAGACCAAATGGTTATAAAAGGGTTTTGAAGCGAATTTTAAGGTTAAAAGAGGCTTATGGAGGGATGTTTATGGAGAACAAGGGGATAAAAATGGTGGTCAATTATGAGTGAAAAGAGGGGTAAAATGATGGGAAAATGGGATTTTTGAGCAGTCTTTCTCTTTGCAAGCAACAGATTTTTCAGGATTATGAAGGAAACATCAGTGAAGATTAAATAAAGGATTAGTTATCTTCATAAGACTTTAAGAACTCACAATTTGGCCATAAAATTGTTTCTTGAAGGCTTAAAAATGTTTTAGCCACCATTTGATATGACAAATTTTATAGGTGGCTAACAGCTACCACACAAGAGGGAAGTGGGGCATAAGATATAAATATTTATGGACTCTCCATTGCCAAACATTCCATAGTATAGAAAATCCATTCTGAAATTAAGAAAAGTGAAGAATAAATTGTGGTAGTTGTTGGAATAGGGTGTGATTTGACCAAGTACCTCACCTTATGGTTCATCAATCATGATTGTGCCAAAGAAGAATGAGACTTGGAAAATGTGCTTCAATTATATATTGTTAAACAAGACTATTCTTAAGAATGAGTATCTGCTACATATGATTGATGATCAACTAGATCAGTTGCAACTGGTATATTGTTTTACCAAGCTTGGATTAAAATTAGGGTATCACTAATTTTTAGTCAAAAAATAAGACATATGGAAGACCACCATAAAAACTAGATAAGGTTTATATCAGTGGTTAGCCATGCCATTTGGTTAATGCAATGCACCAAATATGTTCATGAGATAAACGAATGATGTACTATGCATTTATCTATATTCATTTATTATTTTCTATTCATATAATATATTGGTTTATAGTGCTATCTAGGGGATCAAAATTCACACTTTATATAGGTGATAGAGCATTGGAAAATCACTTGCTACTAGAAAATATCAAAATGTCAGTTTGCATAGCAGTCTTTGGTGCATTTAGGCTATGTTATTTGTGGAGGGAAGTTCAAGATAAATCCTACAAAAATAGAGTCCATTATGAAGTGGCTAGTTCCTACACATATGTTTGATGTCAGGAATTTCATTGGGATAGCATAGCATGTAAGGATAGTCATAGCTTCATTTTAGTAGTAGCAACACTAATCCACACCATAATATTGATTGGTAAGAGTTTCTAATGGGGGAAGGGTCATCAAAAGACCTTCGAAAAGTTGAAAAGGAAGATAAAACAAACACCATTTCTCTCACTTCAAAGCTTGTAGTAACCATTCAAGGTGGAGATAGGTGTGACTATATATGCCATGGGAGTGGCCTCAATGAAATGAGGAAGGCTTGTATGTTACCATTCTAAAGTAGTTCATCAATTATTTTTCAACTACCCTATGCATGACAAGGAACTTTATGACCTGTATAAGTTGTAAAAAAATGGAAACACTATTTGATGGGAAAGTAGACCATCATCCACATAGGTTACCAACCGCTACAGTACTTGTACTCCCAATGTAAGCTACAAAAGAAAAAACATTAAAAATGTATGTGGTCCTTACAACAATTTCATTTAGTCATCAAGTACAAGAAGGACAACACAAACATGTTGTCCTACATGCTTTCAAGGATGCTGACATCAAAAATTATATCATTGGGAACTCTAATGCACATGGAACCTTTCACCCATAATGCATATAACGATGGATGTACAAAGGATCAAGGCTTCATGGAGGTGTTTCAACAATTATAAATCTAAATTCATGTAGATAAAGTTGGTAGAACAATTCACTATCATATCTAAATTAGGTTACTCTATCGTTAGAACAAGCTTTGTGTTCCTAAATGTTATAGATTGTGGCAAATCAGAGAGGCTCACACCTCCAAGATTGTAGGGATTTTTGGTGTGGGGAAGATAGCGTCCAACTTATAGAGGTGTGTATATTGGCATAGAATGAAATAAAATGTAGTAAGGCTAATTAGAGAGTGTTCACTTTATTGTAGCATTAAGCCTAATAATAGGAAACAAGGTCTATACCATCCTGTTGTAGCCACTACAACAACCCTCCAAAATTCTTGACCTTTCAAAATTTTGGGGTCCCTATAGTAATTTCACTCACTTCAAAAGTTCCACCTTGAAATTATGATAGTAAGCCAAGCCTCCTGAGTCCCTTCAAAAGTATAACTTCTAGGGACTCAAAGCTCATTCTCAGTTCAGGTGTCAGGTCGCATGACGAAGGCTCTTATTTTCTTGAAACTTATGACCCTAAGGCCTACATAATTTTCATTAAGTGAAGTCACTAAGTCACATACAAAGAGTTGGGACCTTTCACACATATCGCGACTTTGCAACCTTGCAACCTTGCCCTGATTGGGTCGCTCGGTAGCAGGATCGCAAACCCCCTTCAAGGAACAACATGTGACCCTTATGAGATCATGACTTCACGATCTCATATTATAGGTCACATAGGTCGCTAAGTCACAAAGGGGAAGATCCACACCCCTTGCGACCTGGCGACCTATGCGGCCCCCCAGATGTGCGACTTTTCTTATAAAATAGTCGTCTGACTGATCATTGGTAATTTTAGTTGGTCACTTGCGAGACAAAGAATTTCAGTGATTTGGAGAGGCACGTGACCCTTCCAAGAAAGTGACCCTTACTATCCTTGTTTATGATCACTTGTTTCCATTTGCTCCCTTTTTTTCCCCTCACTCTGCATCTTCCCAATTTAGGGTTTTTTATTCATGGTTTATGGCCCATTTCAATATGAAACACCTAGCCAAGCCATTCACCATTCTAAACCCTTTTCCTCTTGTTCATCTAGTCCCATATATTCCAAAATTAATCTTACTCTCTTAGTCGCTAAGTTTTCTAGTCAAATAGGGCCCCAAGGACGTATTTTTAGCTTAGGCTCCTTCGCCAAGCCACCCCGAGGAACAATAACGCGACCAAAAGGCACGATACAAAAAAATATTTCAACCTAGAAACCCTCGTGACCTTACGACCTCCCTTGCATGCGACCTTGCGAGCCAACAACCCCTTCGACCATGATACCTTCCTTTAATCGCGACCTACACGACCTGGCATCACCTACAACCTGCGACTATGCAACCTCTCTTAAGTTGAAACCTAACCTACCCCAATTTCTAGTTCGTGCTCTCCCTTCACTTAGTTGGGAAAAAAATAGTTCGTGCTTATCAGACTCATATGAAGAATTGGAACGCTGGCAAAAATGCTTACGTGAAGTATCCACACTACGCTGTCATTGGGTGACCATATCTCTGCATTGTATATCCTCCGAGGTATGTGAATTTCCCTACTATGATGGTATAGGAGATCTCAAATTTGTTTTAAATACATTTGAAATGGATGTTCACAAGGAACAGGGGTTTCACGTGCTTGATCTAGCTTTACATTCAACCCCAGTGTGCTAGTGGGGAACCCACAAAGAAAATATTTCTGATAGGAGGGAATTTCATCGAAAGATACGACTACGATTTCGAAGCCCCAACACCCGAATGAAAGAACAATATTCAGGCACAGATGATCCGCACAATCATTTAGCCAATTTGGCTACAATTTGGGGAGAGGAGCTGTAGCTGAAATGGGTTCACATATTCATTCGTACATTGGATAGGGTACCCATGAATTGGTATCTCGAGACCGAGTTGCGGCATGGTACTAATGAATGGGTCATGGTGAAAGAGAGATTCATTTTGAATTTTAGCTTTGAAGTGGGTTCCAGTGCATTGATGAGGCATTGCAAGAGATTCGAGATGCTAAATTTTATGTGCCAACGGAACCAGTAGTACGGGCCCTACCAGAATGGAATGTATAGATGAAGGATGCAGTTGAATGTATCAATGTCACTACTGAAGATAATGTTGATGACCCAAGAAACATTAACATCCTTGAGTATGAGGGGCAGCATGCAGCCCATGGACCTAAGATTGAATTGCTAGATGTTACTGAATGTGTTAAGACTAGAAAATTTAATATGAAATAGAAGAGAAGACTAAGTTTTCCAATATAGGGGATACTGGGATGAAGATACAATGGGAACGATTGCAGAGCTTCTCACTAAATATTAAAAGTTTCTCCTCACTAAATTTTGTGAGCTAAGGGATTATTAAAGATCTTGGTGTGATGAGGATCAACTTAAAATCGAATGTTAGGCCCATTAAGCAGCACCCTTGCAGGTTGAACCCAAA
Organism: Pinus albicaulis; assembly: GCA_034641835.2. NCBI lineage: Eukaryota > Viridiplantae > Streptophyta > Pinopsida > Pinales > Pinaceae > Pinus > Pinus albicaulis. The sequence goes on from CM076580.1 coordinate 1,484,665,336, forward strand.
GTATAAGTAAAAGGTAAAAGAAGAGCTGGAAAGGATGGTTTCTGCAGGAATTATTGAGCCTATGGAGGAATTAGATTGGGTGAGTCCCATGGTAGTTAAAGAAAAGAATACAAAAGGTGAAATTAGGATCTGTGTTGACCTGCATAAATTGAATGAAACTTGTGTGCATGATCCTTTTCCAACCCCATTATCAGATGAAGTTTTTGACAATGTAGGAGGGAAGGAAGCCTATTCGTTTACTAATGGCTTTTCAGGATATCACCAGATAAGGATCGCGCCTGAAGACCGGAGCAAGACTACCTTTGCAACAAAATGGGTTTCATTCCAATATACTATGATGCCATTCGGTTTGAAGAACGCACCAGACATATTTTTGCGCATAGTAGTTATTGCTTTCAAAGATTACATCCATAAGTTATTAGAAGTATATTTTGACAATTGGAATATCTTTCAGCTATTGAAGAAACACGTCTCCAACATGTGCGTAATGTTAGATATTTGTCAGAAGTATCATATTTATCTGAACTTGAAGAAATGCATCTTTTGTGTCCCTTTTGGTATATTTTTGGGACATATTTTCTATCAATAGGGACTAATATTCGATCCAACCAATATTTCTATCATTATTAATTCGGATCCTCCAAAGAGTGAGAAGTAGCTGCACTTCATCTTGGGATATACTGGATATTATCGGAAGTTTATTCAAGCTTATGCGCAGATCACTGCGCCGATGGAGAAGATGTTGAAGGACACCACTTTTTGTTGGGATGAAAACTATCAGAAGAGTCTGGACATACTTAAGGAAAGGATGGTGAATTCTCCCATCTTTTTATTCCTATATTGGTCGAAGGAATTCCATGTACACATTGATTCTTCATGTCGCACTAGGATTTGTATTAGCGTAGTCAGGTATTGGAGATATTTATCATCCGATTGTGTTTGCAGGTCGGAAGATGTCAAATTCTGAGTGCAATTATTCAACCACAAAAAGAGAAGGGCTAGCCATGGTGTATTTGCTGTAAAAATTTTATCATTATATGCATGGAGGTCATTTCAAGATGTTCACAGATCATTATGCTTTGAAATACCTAGTGAACAAGCCTATGTTGGGGGGGAAGATATGTAGGTGGCTCCTATTGTTCCAGGAATACAATTTCGAGGTGATTGTGAAGCCTAGAAGTTTGAACGTAGGACCATACCACTTATCGCACATTGAAAATGGTGAAGAACCAACTAATTTGGATGACGGGCTGCCAGATGCGCAGTTGTTCACTATTAAGGTAATTGATGATCATTTTTCCGATATCATCCATTTTCTCACCACGAGGAGTACGCCTGCGAAATATACAACCAAGCAGTAGAAATAATTGGTATTGCGCACATTGTATTTCATTTCGATCACAGGTCAATTATAGAATATTGGAGCTAATGAATTTTTGAGGCGATATATTCCTAAGTTCGAGAGACCTAGCATATTGGGAAGAAGAACATGGAGGCATTGCGGGTGGTCACTATGCTGGTAAACTAACTTGGTAGAAGATATTTAACATTGGTTTATTGTGACCTACTATGCACATTGATTCCAACGAATACTGCCACACTTGCAATGTATGTCAAAGGAGTGGAAGACCCTCATGCAGAGACAAGATGCCACTACAACTATAGGTTACTTTGCATACCTTCGACAAGTGGGCGATTGATTTTGTAGGGCCGATTAACCCCCCAGGGAAGAAAACTGGAGCGCAATACATCATCATTATCACAAATTACTTGACTAGGTGGGTGGAGGCTTAACCTATGAAAAATTGTAGCGTTGAGACAGCTACACACTTTATCTTTTGAGAATATTCTGACAAAGTTTGGGTGCCCCAAAATTTTGATGAGTGACCAGGGTACGCATTTCCTAAATGATACCTTTCAAGCACTGATAGAATAATTCAGGATGCAACATCAAAAGATTACACTTTATCATCCCCAGGAAAATGAAACTGTAGAAGCCTTCAACAAGATTCTAGAGAATGCGCTCACAAAGATATGCAATGCCAATTGTAATGACTGGGATGTGTGTGTATCAGTTGTTCTATGGGCATATAGAACTACGTTAAAGAATTTGATGGGACAAACACCTTTTAGGATGGTCTATGGACATGAAGTTTTTATGCATATGGAATACAATGTCCCTAGTCTTCATATCGTAGCCATCACCAACATGGCTGACCAGGACATTATGGAGGAGCATTTGTCACAGCTTGTTGTCCTGGAGGAAGATATATTCATTGCTAATTTCAACCAACAAGTGTAGAAGGCATAGAAAAAGGGCTGGCATGACTGGAATATGAAGAAAAATACTTTCCAGAATGATGATTTGGTGTTTCTTTATGACAATAAGTTTGCGCGCTTTCGAGGGAAGTTCAAGATGCACTGGCTTAGGCCCTATATTATCAAGGAAATTACAGAAGCAGGTGTCGTGTGATTGGATAAGTTAAATGGTGAATTACTTCCCAGATATACTAATGGCAGTCAACTAAAACCTTACAGAGATGACCCCATCCATGTGCATGCTAAATGACTACATGGCCAGAAAATTTTCCTAGTGCCCTGGACAATTATGAGAGGGTGCGGGACTTTAAAGAAGTCTGTCAGTTGTTATTGCGAAAATTTTGTGCGACGAATTTTTAGGGGGCACAGGTATCTATGAAGCCAACGCAGAGATCATGCCAAGAGGCTATTGCAGTCGCAGAAAGGCTAGAGAATATATGTTGGAATTATAAATCTGGAATTTCTAGCTTTGTTACCATTTAGGGGAGCACGTAACTTGCATTTAAGGATGCTATTATGCCATATTTGGAGTTTTTTTAGCATTTTTGGATCTACATCAACAAACATAAGGTTGTTTAAGAAATTGCACACTAATTTAAAACAACAAACACACAATCATTACCATTCATGGTGAATGGAAACCCTAACATGCAATCGACAGGCACTAGCTCCATGTTCTTGTTTGGTGGACGTAGAGGCATGTACAACCCTTCCTTCTTGATGGCTAATTTAGTAGTGTCATAGGTAGTGCATTGTCGCATATATTGACTGACATTGTATTGAAGTTTTTGCTAGTATAAATCCTTTTTAAGTACTCTATTTTCATCTCCACACCAAATTTTCCCGCCACTCAACTATAATGTGCGTCTCAAATAAGCTTAGAACACTTGCTTGAAGGAACACAAAGGTGGCCTTGGTAGCACAAGAGTGCATATATGAGGTGGAAGTCTAGAAATTTTTTGATTGCAATCAAAATTTGGTACGTACCAATGAAGTCATAGTTTTATTGTATAGTTATGGCCACCAAAAGTTTCCACACCCATATAGGTTAAGAACTATGGTTAACTCCACAATTGATAGTTGACTAAGGTAGTCTTGAAAACGGTTGGTGCTACTTTTATTGTACTTGATGTTCAAGTGGAATTGTTGCAAGTATGTAGACCATTTCTAATAGTAGTAATATTTTAACTTTACTTATTCTTGCTTTAATTGCAAAGGCACATGATTAGTGTGGATGATCATCTCCTTCCTTACAATATAATGATTCAATTATTGGCATACCTACATCATGGATTACATCTTCTTGTTTTCATATGTGGGGTATCTCTTGATCACATGAGAGATTGTTCACTATGATAGGAAATTGGATATCCTTGCAAAGTGTATACTACACCAATAACATATTCAGAGGCATATCTCTCAATTTGAAACTATTTTTGTTTTTTCTAGAAGTGTGAGGAATTGTGTGGAGAAAAGATAGTGTTTCAGATCCTCCATGTAATTTTCTATGAATAAGACTAGGAAAAATTTTATTTAGCTCCACCCTTGGTTACTTGACTATTATGCAACCAACTCACAAAATAGAAGAAAATATATATCAACGACTTAAAAATTATCTGAGGAGGGAACGTCCTTTACACTACATAAATAAACAATTCTTGCATGATACAAATGACAATACCTCCTTTGTATATATAGGAATCTAAGGGGTCACAATATAATCAAAGCCTACATAAAAATAATAATTTAATGGAACAACCATAACAATAATGGGCTTCTATGGGGTGCAACAATAACAATATCAGGGCTACATGGGCATAACAATAACAATAAGGGTGCGACACCAAAAATAACAATAATGGACCTAACATGCCCCTCTCCTTCAAAAAAGTATTTTTGTCAATGCTTGAGAAGTTCTGGATGCTTCTATATAAAATTATCTTCCTCCCATGTGGAATTTTCAATGGGTAAGTTCTTCCACTTAATGAGATACTCTAATATTGATCACTACATAGTTTTCAGGTTCTTGTTTCCATGACTGCTTCTGGCTAAAATATAATTTTTCCTTCCTCATTAGGTTATGGCAATATTGTTTGAACTAGGAGCTTGTCACATATACCTTCTTTAATCATGAAACACGGAAAATTGGGTGCACTCGAGAAGATGAAGGAAGCTCCAATTTTTATTCCATAGTACCAATATTTGCAACTTGTAAGGACCATAGTACTTTGGCGATAATTTATTATACTTCTTAGCTTTCTTGAGGGACATTTGTTTTTATGGTTGTAGCTATAAAAATACCTAGTCACCTACATCAAAACTTCTTTTGGTGTGATGTTTATATTCTTGTTCTTTCATTCGATTCTTCATCATAGTGAGGTTATCCTTTAAGAGTTGGAGATTGGTTTTTGATGCTCGATGTGATCTTCCACTACTTGAACCTTAGAATTTTCTCTTAAATATGATGTGATGGATGGTGGATGATATCCATAAAGCACCATAAATGGGGTCATTTTTGCTGCAGTATGGAAGGAATGTTTATGCCACCATTTAGCTAGAGGTAACCACTTGAACCATTGTGTTTTTTTATTAGATACAAAGAAACGAAGATATCCTCCCAAACATTTATTGACTATCTTAGTTTTCCCATCATATTGATCATGATAACATTAGATATGAGCTAATTGAGCGCATACTTGATAATTCTATCAACTACCACCATGTCACTCTTTCCTTCAGTATTGGGTAAACCTGTGATAAAATTCATTGATACCTCCTCCCACGCTAACTTGGAATGGCTAAAGGCTGTAATATATCGAGGATCGTAATTGTCTCAACTTTATTTTGTTTTCAAACAAAACATTATGCCACAAACTTATGAATATCATTTCCTTCTCATAAATAGATTTGTGTAAATGCGTTCCTTTGATTGGATGATTTTCAAAACAAATGGGTCTTCCTTATTTCATTAAAACAACACCAATTTCATTTCCTGAGGCATCACATTTCACAATAAAGGTTTTTATGAAGTTTGGCATAGCTAATACCAGTGCTTGGCACATTTCCTCTTTAAGATGTTCAAAGGCCTTAGTTGATTATGGAGTCTTATAAATTGTATTTTTCTTCAATAATGATGTTAGAGGTGCCTTTAGTCTCCCATAATTCTTAAAAAAATTGTGATAATACCATGTCAACCCAAGAAATCCTCAAATATGCTTTATGGTTGTGGAAATTTTTCATTCCTTAATGGATTTACTTTTTTAGGGTCTACCTTCACACCCTCATGAGATACAATATGACCCAAATATTCCACCTCTTGTACTCCAAAGAAACAATTGGAGGTTTTTGCATACTATTATCACAAAATTGGACCTGATATGCTGCTTGATCATACAATCTAATGTAAATATTTCAAACCTAATATTTTGACTGAGGCTTAGCCTCCTCAGCCTAAGAGGGCTCTCTCAAAAGTTAATGATATGGATAAAGATATAGATGACTAGCTCTATTTAGGAAATAAACTGATAAATGATAGATGTAGGTTAAGAATCATATCAGCATGTATACATTTTGCTTATGGAGGCAAATCAATTCAGTAATCCAGTGAATCCACTTAACATGGAAGTTGAGGCATATCAGGGTTTTTAGTCATAAGGCACACACACATGAAACATGTAAAAACACAGCCAGTTCACTTATACAAGAAGTTAGAGCATCTAATAGATGAATTATGAGTAATATAGATGAACACCACTACAAATGAGATATATAAGAGACTCAAATAGAATATGAAAACGCTAAAACCCCTTAAGAATCTCAAGTTGGTCAAGTAGAAGATCTTTGTATTAGCTGAAACAGTCAAATCACAAAAAATCTTAGTCTTTTGCCAAAAAATGTTCAACCCTGACAAATTCGATCTCTTGGCCTTTAATAGACCTCTTAAAACATGAGATGATCTACCTCTAGGCTAGATACATCGAATTTATATCCACTAACACCTTGCATAACTATAAAACATGGAATTTATTACAAAAGGACACCTATCCTACTTAACAATCCTATTTCAAAAAGGACTCAAACTCCTTATCACTATCTATAACAACCTTATCTATTTTAAATTACATTATTGACAACTTTATCATCACAAGGTCAAATTTGGATAATGATATTCAGTTCTTCATAACCACTTTGCTGACCTCCACAAAAGCAGGAAACCATACCCTATTTTTTAGGCATAAGATATTTTTCTTTCTTTGAACATTATTACCATCTTTTAATATTCATTTCGTGGTCCTTGGCTGTTGAATATTAGCTTGACACATCCCATCACTCCTTCCTAGCCTCCAGCTATCCAAAACCGCTTCAAAAATTTTCCAAAAGGCTATAATATGTTGCGCTACTTAAACATAACCGTTTCGTAGCGCTTTCTGTAGCACTGCCATTTCAAGCCTTTATTCTCCAAAAACTGAACTCCTTCCTCTTGCATCATTTTGATCACCTTTCAACATACCCTTCATAGTAATTTCAGCTCTTAAATCATCTTTTGACACCTTAAATACTGACCAAAAGAAGCAAAAAATGCAGCTATAGTAGTTTCGTAGCGCTTTTCTGCTTTTTTACACTTAATGCACTACGAAACTGATGAGTATGAAGATTTTGCATAAATTTACCAAGTGAAAACTATAGTTTGACCAAAAACTCAAAATATACCTGTCTTCATCATCTACAAACCATACCAACTGTAAACTCACTTCATTATAGCTTCCTTGAGGCATTCCTTCTTGATTTTCACTTGGTTGACCTATTTGTTTTTCTATGAATGTCATTTTAATGCCTCTGCTCTGTAACTCATCATGAATTAACTCTAGTTGCTGCTCTAAATACTTCACCTAGTCTTTAATTCTTCTGTTAGTAGCTCTCAGATGAGTATTTATTATTCTAACAAACTTAGCTTCTTTTTTTGATGGAACTGTCCACTTGAAAGGTTGCTCTATATTTTCTAAAGCTTCAGGAACATAATCAACTTGTCCTTCCCACATTACCTTCACCCTTTTAAACTGCACTTTCTCAGCACTGTGTTTTCTAGCTCTCTTTTTCATGATAGCAATTTCTTGGTTTGCCAACTTTAACTTTTCCTCAAGGCGCTGAAACTCAGTTTTCTCTGTCATTTTCTCTTTTCCCCTTTTTAATTTGTTGATTGTATGCTTCACTGTGGGTGATGAGAGATCAATAATCTCTTTAGTTTATTTAGCTATCTCAGTGGGCTTTCGAATTTCATTGTTGCCTTCCATTGATTTCTTAGCATGCCTTGTCATAGGCTTTCTTGCTTGAAAAATGTATCCTGCATCTTCCCCCTCAAAATCTAATCTCTTTGCAGACTTGAACTTTTAAAAAATTTTCTCATCTTCCCTTATGAATTTAGCTTGTACAATAGGTGTTTCTTCTATGTCAATGGCATGAATAATATCCTATGGACTCCCCTTTTTTACTGAGCTGTCTTCTATAGCCACTTCCTTTCCTTTCAAAACCACTTCTTGGCTTCTAGTTATTCATTTGGTACCCTGTTTGATGAAAACTTGTTTCTATTTTTCATCTTTGACAACCTTTGATTTCTGTTTTGTAGGTGGGAGAGTTGGTGTATCAAGCATTTGTATTTTCTCTGCCCTTTTCTCAGTTTGCTTTCTTGGCTATAGTCTTGCAGGTTCTTTGGGTTTTGCAACCCTAGGTTGACTTGGTTCTGCTGTTGGTGGTGATGGAACTCCTTTAGCTTTAGGGTTTCTTACAGGAGTTAGGGTTTCCAACTCAAAACCATTTATAAAGAAGAACGATGACCAATATTTTCCTATCTTCTAAAGTTCATCTAAAATTAATAATTTCATAAAGCCATGATGAAATAAGGATGTTTCACTCCCTTTAGAATTTTCTTGCACCTTACCAACCATATTTGCAAGACTTCTATGTAGATAAAAAGGTAAATCAAGTGAAACCTTATTGGTGAAGTGTAGAAGAAATTTGAAATGATATGAATAAACCTTGTGATATCTTCCTTCACAGGTAAAATATTTATGAATTTTGAGCAGCAGCTTTGAGTAATTATCTTTGATGCAACTTCTAGGGATAGCATTGTTAATATCCATTTTAGTGTGCTCAGGCTTTATGAAGTCCTTACACTGCTCCATATCAAATTTAAACCCTTTGAACTAGGTTTCTTAACCTCTTGGTACCTCTGTAACGACATCAATGACCTTTGGTGTGATAGACTCACTTAGAATTCTGAATTTAGTGGTTGTTCCATTGAAATTCATAGCAAATTCCTTGGATACCTGTGTGTGACAACCCTGCAACTTCTCACAAAATCGTAGGAAACCTGCTCTTCTAAATGATTCCATCACTGCTAGGTCTTCAGTTATTGCCTTCATATCTTTAGGTTCATGCCTTAAGCATTGTCCTCCTCTGTGTATTTTTATTTTCTCTGCCATATTCTTCAGAGAAAGCTCTCAGCCTCGCTTAAAAAAATATTTCAGCCTCGCTTGAATAAATATAACAATAGCCTAGCTTGAAATGGATATAATAAACCACTAAGAACCAACCACAGGTTTGGCTTGAAACTCAGAGATCAAACATTACAAATGAAAGGAAAAAGGAATGAAGTTGACTAATTATGAAATAATTTTAATTTCAAATGTCATTTCATAACTGAAAATGATGATTCACTCATACTCTGACCATGATGACTGCAAACATGGGTGTGTGCTTCGATTTCATCATTACATGACTAAACATGCCACTATCCTACCCTTTCCCAATGGTTTCTGACAAATTTGAAAACTCAACTGACAAGACAGTTACAAAATCGCGTGTTCGTAGCGCCTGTAGTGCAATTTTTTCTATTTGTGCTACGAAACTATTAGAGCTTTCATAGCACAAAGCGAATTTTTTCAACGGGTGGCGCTACAAAACTGTGGTTTCTTGGCTATTTGGGTAGTTTTGATGCAAAAAATTTGGGAAATGAAATGAATCTTAAAATTATGAAAGACTTGACATGGAAGACCTTTAAAATGAGTTTATTTAAACACTAGGGTAGGCTCAAACTTAAAAAATTTAATACTTCGCTTGGTCAAACTCAAGAAATGGCTCCTAAGACCCTATTTTGACCCATGATCATAAGTAACCTTGTCATAATGATGTTTAGAAATTTTTTAAGTGATAACACATACAATTGTTTATCCTCCAATAGTTTTAGCACCCTATAAACATGTTGTACATGATCCTTCCAAGACTTGTTGTAGATTAGTATATCATCAAAAAATAATAACAACAATTTTCTAAGGAAGGGTTTGAAAATGGAATTTTTCAAACCTTGAAATGTGGAAGCTGCATTAGTAAGGCTAAAAGACATGACCAAAAATACATAATGACCCTCATAAGTTCTGAATATTTTTTCGGAATTTCTTCATTCTTCATTATAATTTGATGATATCTTGAATGAATATCCAACTTGGTGAAATAAATTTCTCCATGTAATTCATCCATCAATTAAGAAATGACACAAATGGGAAATTTATCTTTAATAGTGATCTTGTTGAGCTCCCTATAATATGGACATGTGTTCCATGATCCATCCTTTTATTGTGCACCAATACTACTGGAGCAAGGAAATAACTTTGACTAGGTTTAATTATACCAACCTCTAGCATTTCTACAACCATACATTCATTTTCACTCTTTTGGGCATAAGGATATATGTAAGGCCTGATGTTTGTAGGAACACTTCCCGGAATCAAATTAATAGCATGATCATGATCATGAATAGGTGGGAGGCATTTGGGAGTCTTAAATACCTTGGAATGATTGTCCAAGCCTTTTTGTACATATGGAGAAATAGATGATTTCGATGTTTGAACCTCTAGTGCGCATAATTGTGCAATTACGTCCCATTGTTATTTATTTAGAAGTTTTATCATACCATTAGAGTTTATAATATTTCTTGGTTTTCCTGTGATACCCATTAATTCAACTTACTTTCCTTCCCAAAAAAATTTCAAGAAAATTTCTTGAACAATAAAAGTTATCGTCCACAAAGATTGTAACCATTGGACTCCTAATACAACAGTCACATCACCCATTGGAATGGAAAACATTGGACTATTGAATACATATTCCACCATGGATATCTTGATATTATGGCACTTTCTAGAGCATTTTATAGTTATTCCTTTTGCAACTATCACTTGACACTCTATTGTTGAATATAAGAAGAAATTGAATTCCTTGGCTACCTTACAATGAATAATATTATGGGTGCTACCTGAGTCAATCAACACGAATACATTTTTCTTATTGATATGTCCTTCTAGCTTGTGAGTTTGAGGAGTGGTAATTCTTGCCAATTCATTACAATATACAATCAGATTCATTTCTTATTTCTCTGGGGTTGGTTCCTGGTGTATATCCTCTTCTTTTGACGTTTCTTGTTCCTTTTCTTTATCCTCCTCACAATCTATGTAAAATAATTTATTCTTAGCACACTTTTGACCTTTAGTGTATTTTATATCACAACTGTAACAAAGACCTTTTGATATTTTTTCCTACAATTTTTTTCATGTCAACCTTGTAGGTTATGGAAGGCTAGGAGTAGCAACACTTCCATCTTTATAGCTGTGAGTGGTAGACTTTCGTGTTGCCATAATTTTTCTTTGAAATTTTCTTTCCACCTTGAATGCCTTCTCTAATGAATCAGGTTCCCAAAGTCGAACCTCATGTTCAATGTTATCCATTAAATTCCCTAAGAATACATCAATCATATGCTCCTCTAGAACATCATTTACCCTTATATTCAATTTTTGGAATTCCTTAATGTGCTTAGCCATTGAACCCTTTTTTTTTAGATTTATCAATTGGATAAAGAAGGTGTTTCTCTTTGTATCCTCATAATTTGCTATCATTTCCTCTGTTAAAAATTACCAAGTGACAAGTGGTTTATGAGAAAAAAACCATAGATACCATACAAACTTATTGGGGTTCTAAATATAAAGATGCAATTCGCACCTTTTGTGTGTGTTGCACATTTTGGAGATCAAAATGTTGCACCATCTGTATTATCCATGTTACTGTATCCTTACCTTCAAACATCCTCATATCGGTCATTGGAATATGGTGGGTCTTCACTCTGTATTTAGAGTCTCTAAAATCACGATAAACATTCTTTGTGTTCTCATCATGAGTTTCAACTAATACCTTTTCACTATTAGGGAGAATTTCTTGTAAAAAAATTGTTAAACTTTCCTTCAAACCTTCCATCTTAGTTTCCATGTCCACTTTTAATCCTTCCTTCAAACATTCCATGTCTTCTTTTAAACCATTCCTAAACAATCCATCTTAGATTCCATTTTATTTTTGGTTACTCTTTGCGAGAGAAAAATCCGTTACACTTGGTCATGTAATTTTGATGTATCGTGTTGCATTTCTTCCACGTCTTCACACGTCATAGTAGATCTTTCTCGTTTCTTACTAGGTGTTTCCATTTTCTTGCTTCAATTAATTTTGGAATCAAACAACGATATTTATGCTTCACTATGCTCCTTGAATCACTTCAAACTAATTTTTCAAACAAAACTTATGCCAACTTAAAAAAAAAATACACATCTTTGTCTTACTTTGTAGGAGATTGATATTGAATCTATTGTAGCTATGTAAATTCATATCTTCGAGGTGTGAAATTATGTACTATGGTAGCTCTCTGAGTCTTCTTTCCAACCCCCAAATTCAAACTAAGATTGTAGTCTTCAACAAATATTTATGCCCAATATCCCACGATGACCTGATTATAGACTGGTTCAGTAGATTGAACTTGTACAAAATGTCGCATGACATTTTTTTGGCCTTCGGCTCTGAAAATGATACAAAAAAAGATAAAGTTCATGAAATTTCAGTCACATTTTACGAAATTAAAATTTGATGCTCAGAGAGAAAGTTATGGAAATTGTCCCTAGGTCACTTGTTTGATACTGAATTTGGGGAGCCTGCAAAAACACTAACTTCCTTGGATCATATCTCCAAAAATATAGCAAAAAGAGATATGAAAGTTGTACATGACATTCACCAAGATTTTGGCTCCACGTGGTCGCAATTTCAGCTTCAGAAGCCTCGTAGCAAAAAATGTTATATACAAAATTCCAAGATGACTTGTTTGAAGAAGAAAAACCCTAGAATCCAAACCTCTGATACAAATGTTCTGCAACCAACTCACAAAACACAAGAAAATATAGATCAACAACTTAAAAATTATCTTCTTCGAGGGGGAAACCTCCTTTAAATTACATAAATGAACAATTATTGCATTATACAAATGACAATACCTCTTTTTTATATATAGGAGTCTAAGGGATCACAATATAACTAGATCCTACATAAAAATAATAATGTAAGGGCACAACAATAAAAAAACTGGGCCTCTATGGGGCACAACAATAACAAAATGGAGGCTACATGGGCACAAAACTAACAATAAGGGGGATACATTAACAATAAAAATACGAGACCTAACATTGACTTAAGCACCAAGAGATATGAGATAACTCCAACACAAGCCTTTGGTAGAAGTCAGAAAGGCCCAATAATTTGTGGAGCTTTGTTATGTTAGTCATCAATAATTTTTTCCTTCATAGATGGCTAAATTATTTCCATAGATTTCTAGAAACAAAGTTTATAGACATTGTGAGTTCTAGAAATCTCACTGCCTTCATCATCCTTAAAGATAAATTTTCACTATTTTATCTTTTCATCATGCCCAGCTCTGCTTACCAGTCCCAAAAAACCCATTAGAGGCTTATGTCACTCATTTTGTCTATATCCATTAATCTTTGACCAAAATCCTCTGTTTTTTTTTTCCTAAAAACCCCTCACTGCTACCTAAGCCCACCAATCAAACAACTTTGTTGTGTCTCCCAAAATACTCCCAAACACTGATAGTCTCAAAATACCTCTGTAGGCTATTTAAGATAAATCAAGTTCATTGGATTTTGGATTTTCAATACATTATTTTATCATAAACTCTAACTTACACTTGATAATCCCAACTTCTAAGTCTCAGTCCAAAACCCAAGTCCAATAAAGCCTCCATTAGGTCACCTAGGGTTTCACAAAGTCATAGGGTGGATTTGGTGCCCTACAAACTCTGTTTTTCCTGTATGAATAAACTTCATTCCAAGAAGAAAAAGGATAGGTGATCTAGTCCAAACTGATCAAAAGAGGTTACTCAAAAAGGCTTTTTGGCCTAAAGCATAAATCTTGCAAGGGGACAACTGCCCCTTGTTCACATTTCCGCAAGAGGATCAAATAGCCATCAGACTAGCAATGGGTAAGGTAAATGAGAAACATATCATGAGAAGACCATTCATAGCAAGAAGAAACCAACAAGCATATATTTGAAAATAATCAGGGTTTATGGCTGTTTTTTACCTAGCAATAAATCAGTATTAGGGTTGCAAGAGTAAAGGTCACCTCAAGCTCCATCAGTGCACTATTGAAGGTTTTTAGACATGATTAATGGATTTTGAAAAAAAAATTAGAACTTAGAAGACAAGACTAGTTAATTTTTTTGAAGTAACCCTAAAACATAAGAGTTCGGGAAAGTTGACAAACTGGTCAAAAGGTGATAATAGAACCTCCTTCATAATAGTAGAGGGTTTAAAAGGTTTGAAGCTACCCTCTAGGGTTTGGAAAAGAGGCATTGACTCCACATCATCAAGGGTTGAAAGGGAAAAGAGTATTGGCACAAACATTATGAGGTTTCAAAAGGAAAATCATAGAACTAAAGGGATCAAAGGAGGTAGACCTAAACACCAATACCCCACTTCACCAAAGGGACAAAAAGGGCTAGAAATATTAGTTCAGGGTTTCACTTCTCAAAGAACAGTCAGAGCCATTTTCAAATGATCCAAGGATGCAAGCAGGAGGGAAAGAATTTGCCCAAGGAGGCAACCATGACAAGCATAGGTTCATTATTGATAAAATAAGATGTTAAACTCCAAGAAGACAGTGATCTATGGAAGAATTTATGTAGGCACCTGCAAGAACAGAAGTGGCCAGAAAAAATACAAAAATGGTTTAAATAGCTCACCTCCCTCACTGGACATACATCATTTTCAAATTGATCAAAGGAACAAATATGTAGTTGGTTTAAGAGCAGTAAAGCCTCCAAAATGTTTTTTTCATCAAGAGCATATTCTGCAAGAGATAGATTAACCCTGAGTAACACTTCGGCAGGACTGTTACAAAAGGCTACCTACAAGAAAATTGGTAAGGATAAATAGACCAAATGTTTTTCACAATGATGGCCCACATGAAGACAAAAGGGACTATTGATGCTTGCTGCTAGGGTTTTCATACTGGGAGGTTGTTCATTGTTTTAGAGAGAAAACCTGACAGAATATCAGACAAAGGAAAATATGTCAAATGATCACAAATCTGCTGTTTACAAATGTTAAAACATCATAAAAAGGTTCATGTTTACAAAAGAGGGTAAAGGGCACTATTTGAGCTGGTTGAATGGTTTTTGAGCACAAGGAGGACATCAAGATACTCCAACAAAGGAAAAATCCATTTTCCTTATGTCAAAATGCCACCTACAGGACCAAAAAGGCCAAAAGCACAGTGAGATAAATAAAAAGAGAAATCAAAATTAGGAAAGTGGGTTTGGGCTCATAAATTTATTTTTTCAAAAAGACTATAAAGCCTCCTTTCCTTTTCCCTCAACTTCATTTTCATTGAAAAAAAGGGAGAGAGCCGTTGAAAGCAAGTTTTGAGTGTTTTTGTGCGAGTTTGAAGAAAAATTTCAGGCGCTGCGCATCGAGGCCGGCGCTACGCACCTGGCCATCGGCGCTGCGCATAGAGGAGGCAGTGGAAGTGTAAATTAATGCTGCACTGCACATCGGGAGGGTGGTGCTATGCACTCGAGCGGGTGCTACGCACAGGCCCATAACAGCTCGACTGCCCAAATTTCACCCAGCGTTGCTCTCCGACAAGCTTGACTCGCTCGCAGAAGACCTCAGGCACTGTGCACAGACCTGCCAGCTCGACCTGACCTGAACGTGTAGTCGGGTGGCGCTACACACCTGGGCAGGTGCTACGCATAGAAAGAGCTTGGCCCAATTTGCTCAAAAAGTGGTCAAAATCAATATTTTTTCCTCTAGATTCCTCCATAAAGATTAGACAAGGTTGATGCAATTTCTTCGTTTTCCCTCCAATTTTTTCTTTGCATACATAATCAAGGGAGAGGTTCAAAACCTTAAAAAATATACCAAACCCTAAGCTGCATGGAAATCAAATTTTGACCCTCTAGGGCAAGAAATTACCAAAAGAAAGGTTGTTATATGTGTAAAGACACTTAGTGACAGCAGACCTACCTCTAAAAATTGAAAACACTCCTTGAATGCTTCATCCTAGCTCTCATTTGCTAATACTTGCCCTCACATCATTCATTTGCACTCCCTACTCCCAAAAGCCCTCATGAAGCAACAAACCACTTTGTTCAAAGTTATAATGAGCCACCATGCCTGACGAAGAGATCAATACAAGAAATGATGAAGGCTAAAGGCCTATTAAGCCAAAACACAAGGGAGGAAGGGTTAATAGGTTTGAGCCCTTAGACACCATTAAAATCACTTATTCTCCCATAATTCTTGCATGTTTTTAGGATGTTGGATGTTATCAGTTTTGTGAGAAGGTTAAACAAGCCCAAAGCCACTCAGACTTGACTAGGTTGTTCATCCTCAGCCTACAAAACCACCAAGACAACCTTGCAGGAGTGAATTTTGAACTCTCATTTGAATCCATTGCTAAAGCCACAGGAATACCAGATATTGGTTAGAGTTGGTTTAAACAGAAGAAATTGGACTTGAGATATTATGTGCCCTACCTCAAACCTAGCTGTCAATAAGGCTGCAAGGTTGTTTTCCCCTTCTCCCACCTACTAGAGAGGTATGCCCTACTGATGAGGCAGATTATCAAGTACTTCACCTGTGAGGGGAGGTACTCCAGGGTTTATTATTATCACATAAGGCTTCTAATGCACTTCACCAGGGTTAAATTTCTAAACCTACCATACTATCTCTACCAGAGCATTGACAAAATGGCTTCAGTGGTCATGAAGAGGATTTATGCCCACCAAATGCAGAGCCTTTTTAACCACTCCTTGGCTAAGATGATTGTTTTACACCAGCTAGAGGAGCAAGGAATCCCTTGGGAAGTTTTTATCTCACATGATGTATTTTCCAATCCCCATGTCTTCATTCAGCAAAATTTTCCTTCCACTTCACACCCACATACCTCCACTCCTCCATCATCTCCACATATGCCTTCTCCACAAGGAAGCTCACCTCCTATCTCTTCTCCTAATTCATTAAGTGAATATGGTGGCAGCAGTAATAATGAACAAAAATATGATGAGGAAAGTGAAGAAAACAATGAGGCAAGTATAGAGCTTAATGAAGAAGACGATGATGACATGGAGGAGGAAAATTAACATGACATTTTTGAAAATAATGACAGTGATGAATTAGAACAAGATAGTCACAGTGATAACACTAATGAGTCACTTCCAAGTGCAAAATAAGGTGTCGATAGTGAACAAGATAAAAAAATAGAGGACAATGGGTAAATTAATAAGGATGATAGTCGGCAAGAAGGTTCATATGACAACCAAGAAGAAGATGTGCTTGAGCATGACAGTGAGCCCAATGATAGTGAAAACTGTGCTGAAATAAATGAAGACAATGATCCTGAGGAAACATAAGGAGAGGATGAAGAAATTGAAGAAAAAGAGCAGACAAATGATGAGGCTAAAATAGAGTTTGAAGATGAAGGAATTGACCAAGGCAATAGCACAAATGAGACAGTCAGTGATAAGCAAGGAAATATTCATGATAGTCATGACAATTGTCATGACTGTCATAACACTAATCAGCCTCTAAATGACCAAGAAATCCAAAGTGACAATGCATAAAGTGATAGAGAAGAAGACCTAAGTGAAGGGAAGAGCCAAAATGAGGCAAGTGAGGAGGGTAGTGATCAGTTTGAAGGCCAAGATGACAGTGAAGAAAATAGTGAGGAAAGAAATGATGATGATGAGGCTAAAGGTCAAGAAATCAGTGACCCAATGGAGCATGAAGTGACTCATGAAAGCCATGACAAATATGAAAAGGCTTGTAAATTCACCAAAGATCAAGGCACCCTCATCAATCCTCTCACATGCACCTACCACAGAGGCAAGAGAGATGTGTTTGCTGCCTCAAAAAGGCAAAGGGCCATCTCTCCTCCAGCTATAAAACACAAAGACAAAGGTAAGTAAAATATAGACAAATGTGAGAAACATGTAAAGGTAAGGAGAAGAAAAAGGATCAAGAAGACTTCTAAAGAGCCTCAATTCATTGATCTAGACAGTGACAATGAGGACAAGGAGATGAACACTAGATTGCTTCTCTTGGAGAAAGATGCACAGCTTCAGGAGTGGGAAATATACTTTGAGATGGCACAACGTGTCATCCACTATTACAAATATGAGCATAATCATTTCAAGGAGGTAAAGAGAGGCCTTGTCCTACAAAAGAAAATGACCAAACATTATGCAAGGAAAAACATGCTTGCTTGTGCTAAACTGAAGAAGGCCCCAATAGAGCTAGAAGACCTAAAAAGAGAAAAAGTGTAGGATAGCCTTAGAATTTTGGTTGAGGCTTCTCAACAAGTGTCCAAGACCTCTTGAGGGACCTCTCCACAAATTTTGAGGCAAATTGGACAATTTTTTGTTTTTTTCCAAATTTTGACCCCTTCGTGCACAACACCCTAGGCATTAAGCACAAAATTGGTCCATCCTCAACTCTCAAATTTCGTATTTTTGGATTTATCACATCACCACCAGTCTTCTAACCAATTTTTAGATCATTTGGAGCATTTTTACCCCCTCAAAAGGTCAAAAACAAATCAAAACTTTGACCTTTCTGCCTCATTTTTAGACCAGGCACTGCGCACAGAATAGTGTTGGAAGATTTGATTTTTTATAGTTAAATGGAATCCACTCAGCACAACCCAAGCATTTCTGGAAATTAGATTCATTAGGCTTTCCAATGAGCCATCACGGAGCCAAATCCGGTGTCGGGAAGGGGTCCAAACATCACCTGCAAGAGACCATATTTTCTGTTGAAGTGACGCTACGCACAAAGGCTGCCTAGTCTGTTTTGGACCAAAAGTCAACAAAACACACTCATTTATTGCAAATAGATATTTTTGAGTTTTTTGAGGCAAATTAAGCTAGAATTATGTGCAAATAGTTATTTTAGAATTTATTTATTGGGATATTATGTGCCTTGGGCCTTGCATGGTCTCTTGGCCATAAATGATATTTATGACTATATCTGACATTTTCCTGCCACATTTAGGGTTTTAGTCCTCATTTTCTCCATAAATAGAGCATGAGTCCCCTATGTATTTTTTTTGGCATTTGATGATCTTGAAGAGCAATATACATGGTTTCATGAGCTTGGAGAAGAAATTGGTTTTGTGAAGTGGATGAATGGCTTGTTTGGCTTGATGATGGAGACGCTTGTTTGTAGGATTGCATAGCTTGGTGAATGGTGATGTCTTCCTAATTTTTCTATTGTTTCCTTTTTTATCATTATGTTTCATGTTTCTTGGCTGCTATTAAACAGAAAAGTATAGGTTGAGACATGTTCTTTGAGGCACCTCAATCCTCCTATTTGTTATAGCTTTGATGTTTTCTCTTTTGGCCATCTTAAGGAATTCATGACTGCTCCTTAGGTCCACCAAATTTTTTTTTTTCTTTCATGTATGGTTAGTATGCTAGCTTACAAGTATGATGCATGGTATGCCCTACTTATTTGAAGTTTTCAAAACCCTATCTTGAAGCCTTTCTGTGAAATATTGATTGTTAGGTTAAGTCAAAGAGGTCTTGCTCGATCTTGCCCTTTATCCATGCTTAAAAACTTGTTTTAGAGTTCCCAATAACTTGATATATGCTGTTTAGGAGTTCCCTCTCCATAAATTGAGTTATTTGTATTTTCTTATGTGTTTTCCCAAAATCTGAAGGTCAATTTCTAAAGTTAGAAGCTCTTATGCTTTCCATGTTTCACTGGAATGTTTCTCTTGGATGTTTATTAAGTTTAGAGTATTGTTTGTTGAGGTTAATGGTTTGCCATACCTCATGAATTGTAAGTTTTAAACTATATATGTTTAAGACCTCTTAGTCTTTCCCAAACTTAATGTTCACTACACCTCATACATCACCTTAAGGATGAATTAACCTTGCTAAATCGGCCCTGCAACACATTCTGTTTCATCATTTAGACACTTGAAATTCATTTGAATCCATAGCATAATGGCTTTGATAGACTCTCACTCCACCTATTCCATTTGACCATCTTACCCAACCAAAATAATCAACAAACCCTACACTTAACAACTAGCCTAAAATCAATACCCTAAAGCAAAAAGAACACACCCTTTGCACCCAATAGAGAGATCCCTCTCTGAGTCTAGGAAGGCTAGGTCCTCGAACTTTAAAGAATGGTTCCATGTTACCCTGTCATTTGGTCTACCAATATCCCAAATCACGGGACCCTAACATTTTGGCAATCACGGTGGAATGTTTTGAGTATATAGTTGCTTAGAAAACTCCTATACACCCATTTAAACCTTCTATTGAGCTTAGAAAATTGACTGATAGTATATGGTGGCTTATCTGCTGCCTCATCACCACACTAACACAATGGTGATCATGATGGACCTTCTGAGTTAGTGACAAACTAAGTAACCCTTAGAACTTCAGACGCCCTCATCAAATCATTAAGAAACACACACTATCAGCCAAATATTAGACTCTATTTGTTTTATCATCATATAAAAATGATGACTCAGTTATAGGACACTGTCACAAAATTTAAGAGAATCAGAAAACCCCAAAACTCCCTTAGATTGGTTTTTTGTCAGTTATTGGTAGTGGACCATAAACATACATCCTTGAAATAGAAAAATTATCCACCTAGTGACTCCACTAGCCTCCAGTAGGCCTATTACTCCATTAGCACTCATTTGACTTCCTAGATTTGTTTCACACCAACCCTAAGAAGCTTATGAACCCATCCATATATTGTAATAAGTACCGAGCTGTAAGAGAGGTCAACCTTCAGAAATAGTCCTAAACACTTTCAGCCTCTCTAAATTTTGAAACTTGAAATTTGGCTTCACATAGGATCAATATCAGATCTCATTTGGACCCAAAACCTCCCAGCATAGTTGATGACCTAGAGAATATTTTGTGGCAAACTTCTAGATCTGGAAACTTAACCACTATTAGGACCATCCATCGAACAAGCTCTAGACCTAAAAACCTTACATCTTTGCAAGATCCCCAGTTTGACTTGCACCATACCAGGAACCTCTTTAGAAACAGGTCTCAAACTAATATTGACCAAACTGACCTTGAACCCTTAGATTTTCACCAGAGTTTGAGTAGAGAAGCCTCTCCTTCCACACCACCTGATTTTGAGCTTCTCCCTCACTTCAACTCTTTCCATACAAAGTCAACTAAAAATCAGTTTGTTGTTCCAAGTACTTCCACCACACCCATCCATACCACCACTGTGCAAACCACTTCAAGTCATCATACACCCCCTTTCACAAACCCACCTCTTATAAATCCTCCACTAGCCCCCATTATGGAAGCTTGGTATGCACCTTTGGCCTTACCTCAACCCCTAATACCTTTGCCAAATGACTATCATTCTAAGATCCCTCATTTCACGGGGGTTGAATCCATCACTGCCCAATAGCATGTAGATAGAATCAATGATGCTTTTTATTACATGGAGATAGAGGAAGAAACCATTAAGATGAAAATATTTTCACAGAGCCTAGGAGGAGAGGCCAAAAAATGGTTCAAAGAATTAACTCCTAATTGAATACATGACCTCCCTTCCCTCTACCAAACCTTTATAAACAAATGGGAAATCAATAAAACCCCCTCCAAATCCTGTCTGAATACAACAATCTTAAAAGGAATGTAGGAGAAAGTGTGCAAGACTATTGCATGAGGTTTAATAATGTGTATAATGCTCTCCCACCTCACATGAAACGTTCACAAGGCCTAGCGCTAGTGAAATTCCCTGAAGATTTTGATCCTGACATGGCTTTCCAATTGAGAGAAAGAGACCCTGAAACTTTAGAAGAAATGAAAAAAGCAACAATTAGTGCAGAGGTAAACTTAATTGAAAAGAGAGCTGGGTCGAAATCAGAGAAGAGAGTAACCTATAAGGATGAAAGCATGCCTTCAACCTCCTCCTCTGATTCTAAATTGGACAGCCTAATAAGGACTATGGAGAGAATGATTGAGAAGATAAACTTAAATGAAAGGACACCTCGTACGGACAACCAATTCAACTCCCAAAACCGAAACAGAACTCAAAAATTCAGAAGAGATACCGCTCAAATTAAACAAAGGGAATATGACGAACAAATCAGACCTCCCTTTCAACAAAACTATGTAGATTAGGAAGAAGGATAAATTATAGAACCTGAGGAAAACCATATAAATCTAATAGGTTCTGATAATGAAGAAGATGTTTTTCTCACCAAATAAGAACAAGGCTTCTTTTCCTTAGATCAAACTGACACAAACTATGAAGATTTTGAAGACTACTGTTTGGGATTTGAAAATTCCATCATGGAAATCCATAAGCAGTATGATCTCAGGAGAAAAAAATACCTAGATTCAGCCAAGAAATACCAAATAGATGTTGTTGTTCGGAAAGTACCTGAAAACACCTCTAAGAAAATAGCAGAGAATTTCAACACTATGATTAAGAAATCTGAAGCAAATAAAGGAAAAATCAGCCATCCAAACAATGACCTTAGTTGTCCTAGTACCTCCTCCAGTTACCCTGAGAAAACCATTTTTCCTAAAACTCCAAACTAGGATAAACAAATTAAGAATGTAGAAAAGATCATGGTTGTTAAAGCTGATATTAATATGTCCAAAACACTAGTGACTTTCAGTTTTGAGGGAGAGATTGCCAAAATCAAGATAAATATTCCCCTCACTGAACTAATTACTCAACCCATATATGGGTCTCAGATGTTGAAGGTACTAAACATAGGAAATTACGCTGACACTTTGCACTTGGCTGATGACACACCTGAGTTGTTGTTTGGACCCAAAATAGAAGGAAAGTATTAGGAAGGAGCCATTTCCCCTTTCTATATCAGCCTAAACATACATGATAAAATATTACATAATGCCATGCTAAATTCTGGTGCCTCTCACAATACCATGCCCAAAGTTGTGATGGAGAGATTAGGCCCAGAAATAGCTAAACCTTACAAAGACCTGTACTCCTTCAATTCCAAAAGGGTCAAATGTTTGGGCCTCATCGAGGACCTTTGTGTTAACCTGGCACAAGTGCATGCTAAGAATCTATTCATAGACATACTAGTGACAGATATTCCTCCCAAGTATGGCATGCTCTTATCCAGATCTTGGGGAGCCAAGCTTCAGGGGAACCTTCAACTAGATATGTCCTATGAAACCATCCCTGTTTTCAATCAGACAAGGAGATTATAGCAAGAATCACATATGAAGTATATGGTTAGCAGTAAGGACAGACCAGACAACACTCCTCTTTATTCTATTCACTCAGATCTTGATTCTTTCATATTATATAATGAAGAAGATAATGATGAGCAGGTATATGAAGTTGAAACACATCAAGACACACTACAACATTCAAACCAGCCTTTGCATGAAGAATTCGATATTCAGAACTTTAGCAATATTGAAAAAACACATTATGGAAAAATCAAACTTAACTCTCTACAAACTAACAATGAAACCTCAAAACCAATGGCCAGTTTGACATATAGATCAGGTTGCTCAAAGGGAAGACAAACATCAGAAATACAACTCTTCCCTTTTACCTATTCCAAATGCTAAGATACCCTCACAGAACAAAAATTTTGGGTGATCTGAATCAAAGGAGTCTTATGTTCTTACTTATCTATATACCTCATTATCAGAGAGTCTTGCTCCTCTAGAAAAGTTATTGACTCTCACTGATGTTGCCATCAATCCTAAAGGGATGTCTGTTGAAATTGATATAGAGGGATACAATATAGGAAGCCTATGGATACAATATGAAAACTTTGGGAAAATTCTATCACTAACAAAGAAAACTAAAGGATGAAAACTACGTATGGACTTTATACACTTAGGCAAACCCTCCATGGAATACAAACACCTTTTTCCCAAGATAAGTCATCCTATGCCAAAAGTAGGAATTTCTAACAAGGTGACTTTGATTGATAGTGTTTTAGGTTTTCATGAGATGATACCACTTCAAATCAATCAACACAAAGAAATTTTCAAAGTTCCTTGGGATGACTGCATGCTTGACCAAATTTTTCCTGGAAAAAGGAAAGCGAAAGACAACTTCCAAGAGGCCATGGCTCCTATTACCAACTTTTTCACTATGATGTACATTCATGACATTGTCATTAGTTTGGGAGATGATGAAGAATGCCTTCTTCACCTAGATATTTTCTCTCATAGAAACAAGGTTTGGAAACTAAACTCAAAGGAGAAATATAGAGAAGAGCTTAGCATGTTTGACAGTTCTTGGCAGAAGTCCTATACCATGCCCCCAAAAGTATATAGCCTTGTTCTCGATCTACAAGATTTAAATGAAAGAGAATTAGTGGATGATCCTGTGGAAGACGGGGTAATCAAATACCATGGCCATTCAGAGTCTTAGTTATAATTTCTCATTCATTGTACATATCACTGTTTGATGAAAACATATTGAGAGAAATCACAAAAAATACAAAACAGAAAAAATGGAAAAGAGGGAATTTTTGAAAAGAGGTAAAGCCCCATACCCAAAAAATAGAACTACTGAAACTGTGTAAGCTTAAATACCACTAATAGTGCATAAAGGAGTCTTGTTTCAGTAATCTATCCTAATCATGGCTAAAAAATGTTTTAAATCTATTGTTGATAAGTTAGTGAAAGATAGTGGGTCAAATTATTCAAGCTTGACTTGTCAAAAGATAGGTTAGGGAAGAAAGATATTGGTTCCACATGCTTAAAACAAAACCAAAGAGGAAAATAGGGATGAGTTGCAAACAATGTATCCTAGCCCTTATTTTTCTAGTCTTATTTTGTACAAAAATAACATTTGTGTGCAGCTTGTTTTTATGCCACAAATCCATGGTAAATTAGATTGTCTAATCTTGATTTAGCCATGTTTTCAATTTCATGTTTATAACATAGTGAATAAATCCTGTCAAACAATTTAACCTTGATAGTTGAATAGTATAGGTAGAGAATCAAAGGATTTCATCAGCATAATCTGAGCTCTAGGAAGAAATAAGGTAGAAGTAGATAGTTTATTTTGCTTTCAAAAACAAAAAGATGTCAAGGTTGCTATTCCAAATGCACCTAAAGAAGAAATAAATGTTAGGCAAGAAGGTTGGGTAGGTAGAGATGGATTTGAGCTAATCATGTCTTTTAGATTATTGAGATCATAAGATTCAAGCAAGCATCAACAAGAGAAAGAGGTAAAAATATGCCCAATGGATGAGGCACTGGTCTCCATAAAGCCAGATATCTGAAGTTCTAGACACCTCCTGAAAAGGAGCTGCCCTTCCCAAGTGGAGCCGTTATTAGTCATCAGTAATATTTTCTTTCATAGATGACTAAATTATTTCCCTAGATTTATAGAAACAAAGTTTATAGACATTGTGAGTTCTGGAAATATCACTGCCTTCATCATCCTTAAAGATAATTTTTCACTATTTTATCTTTCCATCTTGCACAACTTTTCTTACCAGTCCCAAAAAACCCATTAGAGGCTTATGTCACTCATTTTGTATATATCCAGTAATCTTTGACCCAAATCCTCTATTTTGTTTTGCCTAAAAACCCCCCATTGCTACCTAAGCCAACCAATCAAACAGCGTTGTTCTGTCTCCCAAAATACTCCCAAACACTGATAGTCTCAAACGATCTCTGTAGGCTATTTAAGATAAATCAAGTTCATTGGATTTTTGATCTTCAATACATTAGTTTATCATAAACTCTATCTTACACTTGATAATCGCAACTTCTAAGTCTCAGTCCAAAAGCCAAGTCCAATAAAGCCTCCATTAGGTCACCTAGGTTTTAACAAAGCCATAGGGTGGATTTGGTGCCCTACAAACTCTTTTTTTCCTGTATGAAGAAACTGCATTCCAAGAAGATAAAAGAACAGGTGATATAGTCCAAACTGATCAAAAGAGGTCACTCAAAAAGGATTTTTGGCCTAAAGCATGAATCTTGCAAGGGGACAACTGCCCCTTGCTCACATTTCTGCAAGAGGATCAAATAGCCATCGGACTAGCAACGGGTAAGGTAAAAGAGAAAAATATCATGAGAATACCATTCATAGCAAGAAGAAAGCATCAAGCATATGTTTGAAAAGAATCAGGGTTTATGACTTTTTTTTACCAAGCAATAAATCAGTATTAGGGTTGCAAGAGTAAAGGCCACCTCAAGCTCCATCAGTGCACTATTAAATGTCTTTATACATGATTAATGGATTTTGAAAATTTTTTTAGAACTTAGAGGACAACACTAGTTACGTTTTTCTAAGCAACCCTAAAACCTAGGAGTTTGGGAAAGTTGAAAAACTGGTCGAAAGGTGATAACAAAATCTCCTTCATAACAGCAAAGGCTTTCAAAGGTTTGAAGGTGTCATCTATGGTTTGGAAAAGAGGCATTTCCTCCACATCATCAAGGGTTGAAAGGGCAAAGAGTATTGGCACAAAAAGTAAAATCAAAGAACTGAAGGGATCAAAGGAGGCAAACCTAAACACCAATACCCCAATTCACCAAAGACAAAAAGGGCTAGAAATATCAGTTCAGGGTGTCACTTCTCAAAATAACAGTTAGAGGAATTTTCAAATGATCCAAGGATGCAACCATGGGGGAAATAATTTTCCCAAGGAGGCAAATATGAAAAGAATAGGTTCATTATTGATAAAATAAGATGTTAAACTCCAAGAAGACAATGATCTAAGGTAGAAGTTGTGTAGGCACCTGCAAGAATAGAAATGGCCAACAAAAACACAAAAATGGTTTAAATAACTAACCTCCCTCACTGGACATACATCATTTGAAAAATGATCAAAGGAAAAAATATGTAGCTGGTTTAAGAGCAGTAAAGCCTCCAATTTTTTTTTTTCATCAAGAGCATATTCTGCAAGAGATAGATTAACCTTGAGTAACACTTCTGCAGGACTGTTACAAAAGGTTACCTACAGGAAAATTGGTAAGGATAAACAGACCAAATGTTTTCACAATGATGGCCCACATGAAGACTAAAGGGACTATTGATGTTTTCTACTAGGGTTTTCATACTGGGAGGTTGTTCATTGTTTTAGAGAGAGAACCTGACAGAATGTTAGACAAAGTAAAATATTTCAAATAATCACAAATACGCTATTTACAAATGTTAAAACATCCTAAAAAGGTTCATGTTTACAAAAGAGGGTAAAGGGCACTATTTGAGCTGGTTGAAGGGTTTGTGAGCACACGGAGGACATCAAGATACTCCAGCAAAGGAAAAATCCATTTTCCTTATGTCAAAATTCCACCTACAGGATCAAAAAGGTCAAAAGCACAGTGAGATAAATAAAAAGAGCAATCAACATTAGGAAAGTGGGTTTGGGCTCATAAATTTATTTTTTCAAAAAGACTATAAAGCCTCCTTTCCCTTTCCCTCAACCTCATTGTCATTGCAAAAAAGAGAGAGAGAGTCGTTGAAAGCAAGTTTTGAGGGTTTTTGTGCGAGTTTGAAGAAAAATTTCAGGCGTTGCACACTAAGGTCGGCCCTACGCCCCTGGCCATCAGTGCTGCGCATAGAGGAGGCAATAGCAGTGTAAATTAACACTGTGTTGTGCACCATGAGGGCGGAGCTATGCACCTGAGTGGGCACTACGCATAAGCCCAGAGCAGCCCTACTGGCCATATTTTACCCAGCGCTACGCTCCGACAAGCCCGACTCGCCCGCAGAAGACCTTAGGCGATGCGCACAGACCTGCCAGCTCGACCCAACCTGAACGTGCAGTCGAGTGGTGCTATGCACCTGGGCAGGCGCTATGAACAAACAGAGCTTGGCCCAATTTTCTCAAAAAGTGGTCAAAATCAAGATTTTTTCCTCCATATTCCTCCACAAAGATTAGCCAATGTTGGTGGAATTCCTTTGTTTTCCCTCCAAGTTTTTCTTTGCACACATAATCAAGGGAGAGGTTCAAAACCTAAGAAACTAGAGCAAACCCTAAGCTAAATGGAAATCAAATTTTGACCCTCTAGAGTAATAAATTACCAAGAGAAAGGTTTTTATATGTGTAAAGGCACTCAGTGACAACAAACCTACCTCTAAAAATTGAAAACACTCCTTGAATGCTTCATCCTAGCCCTCATTTGCTAATATTTTCTCTCACATCATTCATTTGCCCTCCCCACACCCAAAAGCACTCATCAAGCAACAAACCACTTTGTTCAAATTTATAATCAGCCACCATGTTTGAGGAAGAGATCAGTACAAGCAATGATGAAGGCCAAAGAACTATTAAGCAAAAACACAAGGGAGGAAGGGTTAATAGGTTTGAGCCCTTAGACACCATTCAAATCACTTCTTCTACCATAATTCTTGCATATTTTCAGGATGTTGAATGTTATCAGTTTTGTGAGAGGGTTAACCAAGTCCAAAGCCACTCAGACTTGACTAGGTTGTTCATCCTCAGCCTACAAAACCACCAAGTCAACCTTGCAGGACTGAATTTTGAACTCTCATCTGAATCCATTGCTAAAGCCATAGGAATACCAGATATTGGTGAGAGGTGGTTTAAACAGAAGAAATTGGACTTGAGCTATTATGAGGCCTACCTCAACCCTAGCTGTCAACAAGGTTACAAGACTGTTTTTGCCTTCTCCCACCTACTAGAGAGGTATGCCCTACTGATGAGGCAGATTATCAAGTACCTCACCTATGAGGAGAGGTACTCCAGGGTTTATTCTTATCACATAAGGCTTCTATTTCACTTCACTAGGGTTAAATTGCTAAACCTATCATACTATCTCTACTGAAGCATTGACAAAATGGCTTCAGTGGTCAAGAAGAGGAGTTATGCCCACCAAATGCAGAGCCTTTTTCACCACTCCTTGGTTAAGATGATTGCTTTACACCAGCTGGAGGGGCAAGGAATCCCTTGGTAATTTTTTATCTCACATGATGTATTTTTCAGTCCCCAAGCCTTCATTCAACAAAATTTTCCTTCCACTTCACACCCACATACCTCCACTCCTCCATCATCTCCACATATGCCTTCTCCACAGGGAAACTCACCTCCTATCTCTTCTCCTAATGCATCAAGTGAATATGGTTCCAACAACAATAATGAACAAAAATATGATGAGGAAAGTATAGAGCTTAATGAAGAAGATGATGATGACATGGAGGAGGAAAATGAACATGACAGTTTTGAAAACAAAGACAGTGATGAATTAGAAAAATACAGTCACAGTGATAACACTAATGAGTCACTTCCAAGTGTAGAAGAAGGTGTTAATAGTGAACAAGATAAAAACACAGATGACAATGGAGAAAGTAATAAGGATGGCAGTCAACAAGAAGGTTCATATGACAACCAAGAAGAAGATGTGCTTAAGCATGACAGTGATCCCAATGGCAGTGAAAACAGTGCTGAAATAAATGAAGACAATGATTCTGAGGAAACAGAAGGAGAGGATGAAGAAATTGAAGACCAAGAGCAGAAAAATGAAGAGGCTGAAACAAATTTTGAAGATGAAGGCATTGACCAAGGCAATAGCACACATGAGACAGTCAGTGATAAGCGATGGAATAGTCATGACAGTCATGATAGATGTCATGACTGTAATAACACTAATCAAACTCTAAATGACCAAGAAATCCAAAGTGACAGTGCAGAAAGTGACAGAGAAGAAGACCTCAGTGAAGGGCAGAGCCAAAATGAGGCAAGTGAGGAGGGTAGTGATCAGTTTGAAGGCCAAGATGATAGTGAAGAAAATAGTGAGGAAAGAAATGATGATGATGAGGCTAAAGGTCAAGAAATCAGTGACCCAATGGAGCATGAAGTCACTCATGAAAGCCATGACAAAGATTAAAAGGCTTGTAAATTCACCAAATATCAAGGCATCCTCATCACTCCTCTCACATGCACCTACCACAGAGGCAAGAGAGATGTGTTTGCTGCCTCAAAAAGGGAAAGGGTCGTCTCTCCTCCAGTTATAAAACACAAAGACAAAGGAAAGTAAAAGATATACAAATGTGAGAAACATGTAAAGTTAAGGAGAAGAAAAATGATCAAGAAGAATTCTCAAGAGCCTCAATTCATTGATCTAGACAGTGACAATGAGGACAAGGAGATGAACACTAGATTGCTTCTCTTGGAGAAAGATGCACAGCTTCAGGAGTGGGAAAGATACTTTGAGATGGCACAACATGTCATCCACTGTTACAAAGAGGAGCATAAGCATTTCAAGGAGGTAAAAAGAGGCCTTGCCATACAAAAGAAAATGACCAAGCATTATGCAAGGAAAAACATGCTTGCTTGTGCTAAACTGAAGAAGGCCCTCATAGAGCTAGAAGACCTAAAAAGAGAAAAAGTGTAGGATAGCCTTGGAATTTTTTCTGAGGCTTCACAACAGGTGTCCAAAACCTCTTGAGGGACCTCTCCACAAATTTTGAGGCAAATTGGACATTTTTTTGTCTTTTCCAAATTTTGACCCCTCTGTGCACAACACCCTAGGCGCTACACACAAAATTGGTACATCCTCAGCTCTCAAAGTTTGTATTTTTGGATTTCTCACCAATTTTCAGATCATTTGAAGGAATTTTACCCCCTCAAAAAATTCAAAAAAATCAAAACTTTGACCTTTCTCCCTCATTTTCAAACCAGGCACAACACATAGAGTATCGTTGGGAGATTTGATTTTTGGACAATTAAATGGCATCCACTCAGCACAACTCAAGAATTTCTGGAAATTAGACTCATCAGGCTTTACAGCGAGCCATGACGGAGCCAAATCCGGTGTCGAGAAGGGGTCCAAACCTCAGCTGCAAGAGACCCTATTTTCTGCTGAAGTGGCACTACGCACAGAGGCTGCCTAGTGTGTTTTGGACCAAAAGTCAACAAAACACACTCATTTATTGCAAATAGATATTTTTGATTTTTTTGAGGCAAATTAAGCTAGAATTAGGTGCAAATAGTTATTTTAGCATTTATTTCTTGGGATATTATGTGCCTTGGGCCTTGCATGGTCTCTTGGCCATAAATGATATTTATGACTATATTTGACATTTTCCTACCACATTTAGGGTTTTAGTCCTCATTTTCTCCATAAATAGAGCATGAGTCCCCTATGTATTTTTTTGGCATTTGATGAGCTTGAAGAGCAATATACATGGTTTCATGAGCTTGGAGAAGAAATTGGTTTTGTGAAGTGGATGAATGACTTGTTTGGCTTGATGATGGAGAAGCTTGTTTGCAGGATTCCATAACTTGGTGAATGGTGATGTCTTCCTATTTTTTCTATTGTTTCCTTTGTTATCATTATGTTTCATGTCTCTTGGCTGCTATTAAACAGAAAGTATAGGTTGAGACATGTTCTTTGAGGCACCTCAGTCCTCATATTTGTTATAGTTTTGATGTTTTCTCTTTTGGCCTTTTTAAGGAATTCTTGACTACTCCTTAGGTCCACCAAAAACTTGTTTTTTTTCATGTATGGTTAGTATGCTAGCTTACAAGTATGATTCATGGTATTCCCTACTTATTTGAAGTTTTCAAAACCCTATATTGAAGCCTTTCTGTGAAATATGATTGATTAGGTTACAGATAAATACGTCTCGTTCGATCTTGCTCTTTTTCCATGCTTGTCAACTTATTTGAGTTCCGATAACAGAAATATGATTTTAGGATTCCTCTTCATAAATTGATTTATTTGTCTAAAATATTGTATGTTTTCCCAAAATCTAAAGGTGAATTTCTAAAGTTAGGAGTTTTTAATGCTTCTATGTTTCTTGAAATGTTCATCTTATACATTTACAGTTTGAGTATTGTTCATAGAGATCAATGGTTTCCCTACCTCATGAGTTATGCTTCGGACTATATATGTGTAATACCTCTCTTAGTCTTTCCCCAAATTAATGTTCATTAAACCATCATACATCACTTTAAGGATCCATTGACCTTGCTAAATCGGCCACTGCTGATGCCTCTTGTTTCATCATTTAGAAACTCTTGTCTTTCACTTGACTCCATAGCCCAATGGCTTTGACATACTCTCCTCCTTATTCCATTTGACCATCTTTCCCAACCAAAACAATCAACAAGCCCTACACCTAACAGCAGCAAATCAAAACCCTAGAGCAAAAAAAAAGACACATCCTTTGCATCCAATAGAGAGATCCCTCTGAGTCCGGGAAAGGCTAGGTCCTCGGACTCCAAAGCTTGGTTCCATGTTACCACTGTCATTTGGCACCTTGTCAGCAAATCACGGGATCCTAACACATTGACTACGGCCTTACATGTTGTTACGCAAACGCGATCCACCTATCCTTCTAGGTATTTGCAACAACATCCACTATCTAATAAATGTCCTCCTCGGATTAAGGTGACATCCTTAGTGCCTATGGTGTTCGAGCCTTCTACATCTTGCACGCACCCTTGGGGTTCTTGGCACCACATTCCATGCCTCTAGGAGACTCGAGATCCGGTGCATCTAAACCATCTAGGCCTCCAATATCCAACTATGCTTCTCATCGAGCTCTTGCTTTGTTTCTTTCTCGACATCCTTCTTGATACATCCTTTTCTTATTCTTGTTTTGCTTCTTTTTCGGCTTCATATCCTTTGTTTCCTCTTTGTATCGGACATGGAGATTGTGACGGGCATAACGAGTCTGCTTGATCTTCCATGCTTTGGCCAGTCTAAAGGACACAGTGGAGATTCGGCTTTTCGTGACCATGTATGGTGGGTTTTAACAAAATGGGTCCTTGCATGATGATTTGTACATTGTGCATTGTCACACGGAAATATCTTTGATATCTTTGTACTTAGTATAAATGGCCGGGACAAATCAGGCCCATAGTGAATAGTTTCTTCCATCACACCTTCAAATAGAACCCAAACT
Source organism: Pinus albicaulis (assembly GCA_034641835.2). NCBI lineage: Eukaryota > Viridiplantae > Streptophyta > Pinopsida > Pinales > Pinaceae > Pinus > Pinus albicaulis. The sequence goes on from CM076580.1 coordinate 1,484,697,930, forward strand.
ATTTTTTTCTCCTTAACTCTCTATGGAGTCTGAGAAAATCCCATAGATTGGCCTCTTTACCCTTTGCGCCGGAGTTCAACACAGGGTATTGTGCCTACGGCATCTCCCATGCAACCAAAATGATCGGTATAAGTAGCGAGGAGTAGCTAAACTTCTTTCTTTCCTCTTGCGCCTTGTGCACATTATCCGAAATTCTGGGAGAGATATTGTGATCAGTATAACACTCCCTTCTCGAGACTATCTGTTGAGCCCCAAAGATGTTCTTCTCTTTCACCACATTCCACTTCATTTTATTTGTCCCTCATCAATTACGGGCTTAACTAATCAATAGGATTAATTAATTTGCTTTAATAATTTATATAATGACTAACTTGTTATATTTTTCATGATTTTGTTGTTGTAGTAATTTTTGACTAGACTCGGCTACAGAATGCAGTCATTCTGTAGCCAGTCGCCTATTCCGCAGCTATCTTCATGTTCACGCAGGTTCCAGGTGTCACCTCAAGGAAAAACGCATATGGTCGTATTCCACATCACTCCCCCATCATTTCTTTCTCTCCACGAAGTCTGAGCTCGAGTCTACAGTTGGTTATGCACGTGGAAGAGATCAAAACTAGGAAGCAGATTCCTACTAGGACAAGGACTATACAGATGTCCTTAAGTAGAATACGAGGCTTTCACCAGAGTCCTAATTTGATTTTAATTTGGAAAGACACTTATCCCTATGTTATCTCAAATGCATTTATGTAATTTTGTTATAAGTATGGCTCGGGAGACCGTGAGATAGCTAGCTAGATTTTGTTTTGTTACTGGATCTCAGAAGACCGTAATACTCTGTTTTTTGAAGAATTTCTCCTTTAATGAAATAAGCATCACTTTATTGCAAGATCTGAGTCAATATTGAGTAGATTTGCGTGCTAATCCGGTGGTAGAGGGCCCCTGCTACCTGAGAAGCTTTGTTCATATGGTTTAGATAAGTAACTTAGCCTTGTTTCATTCCTAGTTTAATCAATTTTCTGAACTTTGTGTTTTTATACTTACTTGCAGCGGATGCCATAGTCAGTCTTATCCTTAAAAAATATTCCAAAATACCACTAACATTGGATGAGATATAACTGTAGTATTTTAGGAGTTAATCGCATTTTTTTCCGAAACTATATGTTTTATGCTCATTTTCATTGAATGATACAGCCAGACTTGTTTTTACAAACTATTCGAAAATATCACTCATATTGAACGAGATAGGGCTGTAGTATTTCATAGAATTAGTTGCATTTTAGTTCAGTTGAAATACTCCGGAGGTAGATGTCACTCTAGTTTAATTTTGTCACTACATTTCAAGTTTGATAATGGCACTCTAGTTCAACTCTGTTCACTGTATTTCAAGTTAGATTAGTGGCATTCTAGTTCAGTTCCAGTTCACTGTATTCCTAGTTAGATTAGTGGCATTCTAGTTCAATTCCAGTTCACTGTATTTCAAGTTAGGTAAATGGCATTCTAGTTTAGTTGTGGTCACTGTGTTTCAAGTTTGATCAATTGTATTCTAGTTCAGTGTTATCCATTGTTCTTTAGGTTGTATTAACTGTCAAAATTAGACTTCACGGCCTTCATTGTTTACAAACTACTCTTGTTCTGACTTTCTATTAATGCATCATCATATGGACAGGAATTAGTGATATCAGTTTAAGGCCTTGATTGTTCTGCAATCTTTTGCATTTTCACAAATAAGCTTTTTCCCAAAACTATTCTAGAAAATCTCTAACTTTCGGATGAGGCTTAGTAGTGATAAGTTGAGTTGCAGAATGGATTAATCTTAGCATTACAAGTTATTTCAGAGTAGAAATCTTATTGTGCTACAAATAATCTTTTTCAATTGTGTTCCAATAAACTTCTAGCCATGGATGAGATTCTTTGTAATATTGTAAGATGATTGTTTACTTAGGAGAACCTCATTTGCACTAAACTTGTCCTTTTCTCAAGCTATTACAACATATTTCTAATGAATGAATTGGATGAGTTCATGTTATGAGTTATTGAGTTCATGTTGTGATTTATTTCCTTGCTACGAGTCATTATCAAGCTTTGCATTTACTGTTCTTTAGTGCCATACACAGTTTAGAATAGGTTTTGATCTGTTTTAGTGTAACCATCCACTTCTCTTTACCAACACTTGGTTATTTTCCTTTTTAACATAAAACCATAAAACCAAAAACATCATAAAGACACTAAACACAACGTAGTGAGAAACAGATACCTAGGCACATATAGTGCACCTCACTTCAGCAGGTTACTAGCCTTGGTTGACAATATATGACATCAATTTAGGAACACTAAGTTGAGCACACATTTTGGTGCCGTTGCCGGGGAAGTGAAAACTAGGTAGTTTTGTTTCTTACCTCCCAAAAACAATGACATGCGTAGAGAAAGAGACTCAAGGGGTAGATTCATAAGAAGCAGAAGCTTGATTCCTAGAACACCACTTGTTTCACCAAGACCAAGAGCCAGCACATGTTCAACTCAAACCCACATTCCATCCTTTACTGATCCTAGACTCTCAGAGGACTTAAGATCAGATATTCCATTAGAAATACCTTCCACTTCATCCACTGAACCTGTCTTAGAAGAAGATTCAAGGACCCCTGCTAGAGATACAAACTTTTCCACTTCCACAGAAGAATCAACTATGGCGGAAGAAGGGGGAGGAGGAGTCTTTAATGGAGAACACACACTATTTGGAGGGGGTAGAGGTAGAGGTAGAGGAGAAGGAGGTAGAGGTGCAGAAGGAGAAGGAGGCAGAGGAAGAGGTAGAAGATAAATGGGAAGCTCTTTTGGGTTTCCTATAGTAGATGAAGAAACCAATGCAACTATGAAAAAAATTTCACCCTCTGTCCTTCCAAACTTTTATGGACTTAAAACTAAAGATCCTGAAACCTTCCTATTTGAATTTGAAGTCCTGTGTAGAACTTATGACTACTTACAAGATGCTCAAAAACTTAAACTATTCCCTTCAACATTGAAAGGAGCAACATTGAAGTGGTTTATGAGTTTGATCAACAGTTCTATTAGGACATGGGAAGACATGAAACAAGCATTTCTAGAGAGGTATTTGGATTACTGTATGCCAGTCAACCATAAGGAGGAAGTGTTTAAAATGCTACAAAAAGAAGATGAAAATATGGAAGATTTGTTGGAGAGATTTAACTACAACATCAAAAGAGCAAAAATGGAAAACTTAGACCAAGACACCTTGAAAGCTCTCTTGTTGAAGACAATTAGGGATGAATGGTTAGATATACTTAACATGATGGGAAAAGGGGATATATCTCAGCTCACATTACCTGAAATAGCTGAATTATGTGTCAACCTTTCAAGAGGGAAATCTAAAACTGTAAAAGGACCAAGAGACCCTGCTCTTGCAAGGGCAAGTAAGTCTGCTTCTGGGACAGTAAGTAGGGTAGAAATAGGACATATGCTTGATGAATTCAAATCTGACATTTTAGGGAGTCTTAGTGAACAAATAGACACCCTTAAACTACAAAACAAGCAAAAAGCTGAATCTGATGCCTTAGCAATCTTTTGTCCCAAATGTAGAAAGAAACATGCCTTGAGAGAGTGCCCTTTGGATGCCAAAGTTGTGGAGACTTGTGTAATTTGTTCAAAAAAACATGAGACCAAGAGTTGTCCTTCACTTCCTGGTCTTAAAGCTGTCTTTCAAGAAGAAACTCCTACAAGTTCCACAAAATCTCTCAATTTTGTCTCCAGGAGGCCTTGGCAAGGACCTCAAACACAAGGATTTCATGATCAGTTGTATAATCAACCCTCGCTAAATTGGAATTCTTGGCAACAACCTTGGCCCCAATTTCAAAATCAATCACAAACTTGGGCGCAAGGAGCACAAAATCCCTATGGAAGATACTCTCAGTATTACCAATATCCACCATCCTATCCACCATATCCACATTTCCCTCCTCAACAAAATTTTCAACAAAATCCTCAAAATCCACAACATCAAAATCAACCACTTCCATTACCATTTCCTCAGAAAACAAATCAGTTGCTTGCCCAACCCATACCAAACCCCAACAATAAAAATCCTCAGAACACATACATGATAGAAGGCCAACAGTTTCCAACTTATTTTATCACTCCTTTAGACCTTAGTGATGTTCAACTTAGGTCTGGAAGAATACTTGAAAAGAGGAAACCTTCTGTAATCATACAAGAGCAAGACAATTCTAAGGAAGATTCTCTACGGGTAAATAAAAGTCTTGAAGAGAACACAACTTTCCAAGACTCAAACATTGAAAAATCAAAACAAAAAGAACCAATAATTTCAACTCCTATATTAGAGTAGCCATCAACATCCACTTCTACACCTCCCTTTCCAGAAATATTACAAATTGATAAGGGTGTAGAAAAACAAATTATGGTGCCTAATTATGATTTCCTAGATGAGCTGAGAAATGTTTGTATTAAGATCCCATTATTGCAAGCTATCAAGGAAATTCCAATTTTAGCAAAGACAATAAAGGAGTTGAGCATGAAGAAAACAAGAAAAATAATAAGAGAGACAAAGAAAATTCAACTGGCAGGAAAAATAGCAGATATCATGATGGGTAAGATTTCTATTCCAAAGTATCTAGACCCAGGAAATCCAGTTGTTAAAATTCACATCAATGGAACTGAGATCCAAAACACACTTATTGATTTAGGAGCAGCAATCAATATTATGAGTAGACAAATCATGGATAAACTGAAACTTCCTAATATTATTTTTACACCCACATTATTACAATTAGCAGACAGATCTATGATCAAACCTGATGGGGTAATAGAAGACATTCCAGTGTCCCTAGATTCTTGGGAATATCCTGTGGATTTTATGATCCTAACTCCTAAGAATAATATAGGAGGGCATCCTATTATATTAGGAAGACCTTGGTTAGCTACAGCTGATGCTTTCATTAGTTGTAGATCCGGTGATATGTACATCTCTGATGGTAGTTCAACCAAGAAATTTACCTTGTATCCTCCAACAAAGACAATTACAGAATTAGATGATACTCAATGGATAGAGGATGAAGAAGACTTACAACCTCTCTTCACAATTTCAGAAATTAGTGAAGATAGCCAAATTCTGAATACCTTGGAAAACTTTGAATCCTCTTCGGAATATAAACATGAACAATTTCAAGAAGAATCCAACATTGAGTTTTTGTCATCAAGGCAGATGTCTCTCTATTCCATGGATAAATTTGGCAGCTCTACAATTGATATATTTCCAGGAAAAACTTTAAACATAAACAAGAACCTAGAGAAATATCAACAAGAAGAGCTAGTCAAGATATTACAGAGACATTCTTCTGCATATGCATGGGAGTACACTGATATTAAAGGGATAAGCCCCAAGACTTGCACTCATCACATCTACATAGAGGAAAATTGTAAACCAATCAGACAACCTCAGAGAAGGATGAATCCAAATCTTAGGGAGATTGTTAAGGAAGAATTGCAGAAATTGTTAAATGTTAACTTTATCTATCCCATTTCAGATAGTCAGTGGTTTTATCCTTTGGTAATTGTGCCAAAGAAAAATGGTAAATGGAGGGTATGTATTGACTGCCGGGAATTAAACAAAGCTACTCTTAAAGATCATTTTCCTTTACCTTTCATAGATCAAGTGTTAGATACATTAGCTAGCAAAAAGTACTTTTCATTTCTAGATGGGTTTAGTGGTTATAACCAAATTCAAGTAGCACTTGAAGATCAAGACAAAACCACATTTACCTGTCCTTGGGGTACCTATGCTTACCGAGTATTTCCATTTGGACTATGCAATGCACCTGCAACATTTCAAAGGGCGGTACTAGGAATCTTTTCAGATCTAATACATGATTGTGTAGAGGTATATATGGATGATTTCACAGTTTATGGAAACACATTTGAAGAAGCCTTAGAAAACTTGGAAAAAGTCTTAAAGAGATGTAAAGAAGCAAATCTTTCACTAAGTCATGAAAAGTGTTTTATGATGTTTACTGAAGGAATTGTTTTGGGACATCACATTTTAGGGGATGGGATTAGAGTTGATAAGTCAAAAGTTGAAGTCATCTCTAACTTATCTATTCCAAGTTGTCAAAAATATGTTAGGATTTTTCTAGGATTTACAGGATATTATCGAAGGTTTATAGAAAACTTCACCAAGATAGCATCTCCACTTTTCAAATTACTTACCAAAGACTGTGAATTCAAGTGGAATCCCGATTGCCAGTTAGCCTTTGAGACCCTGAAAACAAAAATCTCTGAAGCACCTATTTTAAGGGGACCTAACTGGAAGTTACCTTTTCATATTTCAACAGATGCCTCAGATACAGCTCTAGGAGCAGTATTGGGACAAAAAGACCTGATTCCTTATGCCATATACTATACCAGTAAAAATTTGACTCCTTCAGAGTTAAACTATACTGTAACTGAAAAAGAGTTTTTAGTTGTTGTTCATGCCATAAACAAATTCAGACACTATATAACAGGCTATGAAACTTTTGTTCACACAGATCATTCTGCAATTAGATACTTAATGAAAAAATCAATTACTAATGGCAGAGTCATAATATGGTTATTGCTTTTACAAGAATTCAACATTACCATTCTAGATAGGCCTGGAAAACAAAACACAGTAGCTAATTTCCTATCTAGACTCCAAAACATCAAAGATGACACTCCAGTTGAAGATCAATTTCCTGATGAATATATTTTTGCAATTTCTACTCAGACTCCTTGGTTTGCTGACATTGCTAATTATTTAGTTTCAGGGAAATTTCCTTCAATAATGAATTCAAGAGACAAAAGAAAGATCATTTTATGGCCAGAATTTTATTGTAACCATCATACGGCCAATTGCAATTGGGGTGAGGAGATAAACGATGGAGAAAACGCAGGCGGCCAGGACCATGGTGGTTCTCTGCTGCGGCTCTGGGTCAGCCACCCCCTTATACGACGAGTGGTGGCTTCTTTCTGCTTTGGAGATTCTAAGCCCCGGGCCCGGGCCTCCCGACATCGACGAAGCCTCCGTAAACATAAGGGCGAGGAAGTTTTGCGCTTCTTGCGGTTCCTTGCTCTTCTCGAGGGCGGCTCTCGCCAGGGTCTAGACTAGCCCACACGCAACTTCGTGTCTGCCGCGGTCCTCTGCGATAGAGAGATATGTTCCTCTTCAGATTTGCTAGATGCTCTCCGCATGGTCAAAATTTCTGCTACAAACCCAACTTTGAAAAGCTGCAGATTCCAGCATTGGCCTCTCCTTGGCACATAGGCAGATGCTATCGGCGTGGATCCTTTACTTGCAATCGCCTCTGGCAGATCTGCAAAAGCCATTCTCATATTTAGGAAAATGATTTCAGATGAAGCCCAATATTGGGGTTTTTTTCCTCCTCTATGGGCTGCCGCCTTCCTTTATGTTGTGTGGACTTCTGCAGCTCTCACTAATGGCTCAGCCGCATTAGAGACTGCCCATCTCCACTGCAGATCTGCGGCTTGTTGCTGGACAGAGGATTCTTTTGTGCATGTGTTCCACTCAAGTGAGGCCCCATACTCTACCTCCATAGATTACTGGAAGCAGATCTGTTTCTCGGATCAGCCAGAACAGCCAGAAGAAGCACCGGCATTTCAGGTCCAAATAATTCTCCTCTCTGGCAAAACGATGATGCTTTGGGTGCGTGCCACATATCTTGTGGAGGATCTTCTGCTAAAAATCGAACTCCAAATGGGGATCCCCTCCTCTTTCCAGAGATTGCTATATAAAGGTAAACAACTTCAGGATCCCCTTCCACTCTCCTTTACTGTATTCAAAAGGATGCTTCTATTATGGTTACTTCTTGTCTTAGAGGAGGGTCCTTTGGGCAGACCTCCTCTGCTCCTCCTTTCTCTTTTAAAGATGCTATCCATAAAGCTACTGCCCATCCTCAGTCCTCTTCGAAAGCAGCTCAACCAACTATGGCTCCCAAGCCATTTTTTGGTGGATAAATCGGAGGAAATACCTTCCATCGAATTCTCTCATCCTGCGATTGACGATCACTACCAGCACTTTGCAGAATCTGCAATCATATGCAGATTTAATGGTCTTTGGCCTCACACAACAGATTTATACCAATGGATCCATACCAACTGAAAGAATAAAAGCAAGATCTACTTATGCTCGAAAGGCTTCTTCATTGTGGTGTTTGACTTAGATGAAGATTACCAGAAAGCCTTAACAGGAGGCCCTTGGTTTTGGGGCACGGCTGGACTTTTCCTCACTCCATGGTTTCCAGAATTCGACCCTTCTACAGTTGTCATCACCAAACTTCTCATTTGGGTTAGGCTCTCGAACATTCCGGCGCATCTTTGGCACATATCTGTTTTCATTTCCATTGGAGACACTTTAGGACGCTATCTTGCTACAAATTCCTCAAGGAAGGAGAATGGACTCTACACCTACGACAGATTATGTGCAGAAATAGATATCAGCAAAGGGTTGCCGGATCAGATCAATCTCAAGATTGGGGATTTCCACTGGACACAAACCTTTGACTATGAAAATACAACCTTCCGTTGCCGCCATTGTCATCAAACGGGGCACCTCTAAAATGCATGTTCCCAGTTCCACGACAAAAAGAAGAATCTGAATCGCAAGCCCAAATCCAAGCACTGGAATCCTTGTGTTCCTCCCCCCCCCCCATGGATGATTCTGATTCCTCCGGCTCGGATGAGGAGGAAAATGAAGCAGATGGGCAGAATGTTGGGTCTCCGTTGGATGCTCCCTCAGCCAGTCTTGCAGATCTCTCTACCCCACCGATTTCTCAGAAACGCACTCACGTATCTTTGTCCTCGGACTCTGAGAAGAATATTTTCCCCCTAGGGCAGAATAGTCTACAACTGGTCATGACTCAGCCAAATTCCAGTGGCTGGGTCAAAGTAAGCAAGAAAAAAGGAAAAAAAATTCGTTTGGCAGTATCTGCCCACACTGGGTAGATACCTCTGTACTGTTCTAGCTTCTCTGCTATTCTGTGTTATCTTTGCTCATTCTCTGATTGTTATCTAGGAGCAAGGTTGATAGTCTATCACCTTTGGCTCCCTTTCTTTTCAGCTTCGCTTGCATGCAAGCTTGAATGTACCATATTTTTCTCCTCATAATAGAATTAGTCTTATTCAAAAACAAAAAAAAGATCACTTATGACAGTGCAAAATATTCATGGGTTGCTAATGAGTTATACAAAATAGGTCCATACTTTATCATTAGGAGATGTGTTCGAGAAGATGAGATGCCTGAGATTCTCAAGGCATGTCATGATGAACCTTGTGGCAGACACTTTGCTGATAAAAGGACAGCTTATAAGGTCCTTCATTTAGGATACTATTGGCCATCCCTTTTTAAATATGCTAAAGAGTATGTCAAAAGGTGTGACAGTTGCCAAAGGGTATGGAAACCTTCTCCTTCAGGTGAGATGCCATTGCAGCCTCAGGTACATATTGAACCTTTTGAAAAATGGGCTTTAGATTTTGTAGGACCTATTAGTCCTCCATCAAGAAAAAAGAAATATATATTAGTTTGCACTGATTATGTTACCAAATGGGTAGAGGCCAAGCCATTACTTTCTGCTACTGAAGCATCTGTAGTTAATTTTCTTTTTGAGGATATTTTTACTCGTATTGGTGTCCCAAGGGAAATTGTTACAGATCAAGGAGCTCAATTCACATCAAGGCTAGTGGAACAAATGATGGAGAGGTACAAAATCAGACATAGAAAATCTACTCCCTATCATCCACAAGCAAATGGTCAAGTGGAATCTACTAATAAGGTCATTGAAGGGATCCTAACAAAGACTGTTCATTTACATAGAAGAGATTGGGCAGACAGACTTCCTGAAGCCTTGTGGGCCTATAGAACTACATGGAGAAACACAATAGGCCATACTCCTTATGAACTTGTTTATGGAAAAAAAGTTTTGTTTCCCATAGAGTTTCAGATTCAAACTTTCAAAGTGGCAGTTAAGCTAGGACTTGATCTAACAGAGGCACAAAAGCACAGATTGGAGTAGATTAATGAATTGGATGAGATCAGACAGGATGCAGTTCAGAAAACAAGTATAGTCCAACAGCAAAGGACTAGATGGCATGATAAGTATATCAAGGAAAATAAGTTCAAAGAAGGTGACTGGGCTCTCTTGTTTGATTCAAAGTTCAAAGATTTTCAAGGTAAATTCCAAACACATTGGCTTGGACCATATGAAATTGTGAAATTTTTTGAAAATGGAGCAATAAAAATCAAGACAATAGATGAAGAAGAGGTCACTTTTCTTGTAAATGGTCATAGATTGAAGCTGTATCATAAGCCACTTTCAAGAGAAGAATTTGTCAAGAGATTTCAGGAAAACAGTGATGTGAAGTTAATGAAGAAGATTTTTTCTTCTTCATCAACTTAGTTGAATTTTCTGAATTCAAAAGCATAAAAAATAAATAAATAAATAAAATAAAATAAAGTATAAACATGAAAACTAATCACTGATTAGCATGTTTATACAGAAAAGATAGAGTGAAAATCAGAATCTTTCTGACACTTTAGCTTTTCAAATTTGTTCTTTTTCTACAAGCAGCTATTATAAAATCATAAGTGCAAACCCATATTTCACTTATGATTCATTTCATTCCATTCATCCATACTCCATTTCATTCCATTCATCCATACTCCACTTCATTCATTTCATTCCATGGTCCACCTCATTTCCATCTCAGAGTTTTAAGATTGATTTCTTTCTACAATTGAATAATACAAATCATAAGTTGCAGGCCACCTTCCATACTTCACTTCACTTCATAATTGTGATTCATTTCATTCCATTATTCACTTCACTCATACTCCATTACACCATATTTTATTATCCATTTTTAACTCATTTCATACAACATTCCATTCATGCTTCAAACCATTCCATTCCATTTTTCAAGACTTCTACAAGTACATTCTGCAATCAGTCAGACATTCTGCAGCCAGTTAGACATTCTGCAGCCAGAGATCTTGAAGGCACTATCCAGTAATCACTTGATTTAGCAGCAAATTGATCCTGCATATCCAAGACAACAAGAAAAATCAAAGGAGTTATGAGGACTGAAGATCAATGATTTTCAAAGGAGGACAAGGCATATCAAAACCACAAAAAAATCAAAGGAAAGGCAAAGGTAAAAGTTATGAAATTATTATGGTGATAGATCATGAAATTTTTAGCATAGTTAAGTCATGTATGATTCAAAAAGTTATTTTAATTAGTCGTGTTGATCATGCCTATCAAACCTATCATAAAAACTTTGGACAAAATCCCTTTCACTCCGCCATTCCAAATCATCATTTAAAACTTAACGGTTAAGTACTGAAGTGACCTAATCAGTCACGTCACTAGCCCGAAGCATTTAGTGATGATTTTGAAATTTACATGAGAATTTTTCCGCGGTCTTTTCTTCCGTGATAGCTCTCAACTCATTAATCCATGTGAATCATCCTCACCGCATTATACTCATTTCATAACCACTCCATATCATTTCTTTCTGTAGCCAATTCTTAGCCATTCTGATCTGTAAAACAGAGGAAACATCTTTGGAGTAAAAACATCTCTTTAACATCCATTTTCACCGTGAGCAGAGGAGCAGTAATTTGAAGGTTGAGAAAGGAAGCTATGGGTCTCATAGTAAGATCCGAACTAGTTGGAACCAAGTACTTGGAAGGTTATCCACAAATCAGAGAAATGCTACAGCAGGCTGGGTGGTTACAATTTTTGGAAAAATTTAATGGTTTTCATAAAGAGGTAACCAAAACATTTTCACGGTCCTTCAATGGAGCAGAGGTTGAAATAGGAGATATTAAATTCACTATTACAGAGGCTTTCACTGTAGAAGAAACGGAATTACCCAGACAAGGAGAACGTTGGTTCAAAAATAGGGAATTTCATAATGAGGCATGGAGGCAAATACTCAAAACACCAGGTATGGATGTTTCCATTTTTAAGAAAGGTATTCCTAGCTCGGCACTAAAGAATAAATGGAGGAATATGTTGCTCATTTTGCAAAAAATTATCACTTGTGAAGGAAGATTTGGTACCCTCTATGTTTATCATATTCAGTTAATGATGCATTTCTTAGATGAAGAAATCAAGTTGCCCTTTTTCCTACTTCATAGTCTGAAAATAATGGCCTCTAATGTTCAAAATAGGGTTCAATTTCTAGAAACCACTTTGTATCACCATGGTTTAGTCAAAATCCTAATTGAACATCATTTGAGAAAAATGGGAGATAATTGGGATGAGTTTCTAGTAAGGAATCACTTTGAAGAACCCAAGGAATTCCCATCTGAAGACAAGCCTACAAGAAGAAGCAGGAGAAGGAAAATTTCAAAAGTTGTTGAAACCAAAACTGGTAAGTCTATACAAGAGGACAGTGAAGAGATAATTTCTGAGAAATTGGCTGAAATTAAGAAGCAACTTAAGAAGGAGAGGATAATAAGAAAATATGCCAAAGAGAGAGGTGAAGGACCATCTCAACCAAGACGGAGCCACAGACTCAGAGGTATATTGAAGAAAACAGGGGTTAGACAAACGGGAATCATAAACATTGAGGATGAAGAAACACCTACTGCTAGATCACCTGAGTACCAGTACGAGGAGGATCTTGATGAAGGAGCTCCAGAGATAGACCCAGCACAACAACAAATTTATAATTATGTTGAGACATTAGAGAAGAGAGCCTTGGAAAGTAGAGACAGAACTCCTAGCCCACCAAATTCTGCAATTGATGTACTAAGAAGAGAAAAATATGAGTTAGAAGTGCTCAATAGGCATATCAAGAATGAGAATGAAATTTTAAGGGAGCAGGTTAAGCTGAAAGGTGATATGAATACAACTCTGTCTCTACAAATGAAAAAGTTGTACAAGGCCAGTGAAAAATTGAAGAAGAAAAACAAAAAGTTAAGTAGGGCACTTACAAATTTGAGATTCAAGTTGATCATAAGGAAGCCCAGGAGGCCATTGACTGTCAGGCAAAGGATAATAAGGGGCCTAGATGTCCTAGCAGAGGTCTTAGAGTACATGGATTAGTTGCATGAGGACATGCAAAAGCCTTGCAGTGGGGGTATGTTGAGCCCCAAAGATGTCCTTCTTTTCCACCACATTTCACTTCATTTCCTTTGTCCCTCATCAATTACAGGCTTGAATGATCAATAGGATTGATTAGGATTACTTTAAGAATGTATATAATGACTAACTTGATATGTTTTCATGATTTTGTTGTTGTAGTAATTTTTGACTAGACTCAGCTACAGAACGCCGTCATTCTGTAGCCAGTCGCCTATTCCGCAGCTATCTTCATGTTCACACAGGTTCCAGGTGTCACCTCAAGGAAAAACGCATATGGTCGTATTCCACATCACTCCCCCATCATTTCTTTCTCTCCACGAAGTCTGAGCTCGAGTCTACAGGTGGTTATGCACGTGGAAGAGATCAAAACTAGGAAGCAGATTCCTACTAGGACAAGGACTGTACAGATGTCCTTAAGCAGAATACGAGGCTTTCACCAGAGTCCTAATTTGATTTTAATTTGGAAAGACACTTATCCCTATGTTATCTCAAAGACAGTTATGTAATTTTGTTATAAGTATGGCTCGGGAGACCGAGAGACAGCTAGCTAGATTTTGTTTTGTTGCTAGATCTCAGAAGACCGTAATACTCTGTTTTTTGAAGAATTTCTCCTTTAATGAAAGAAGCATCACTTTATTGCAAGAGATGAGTCAATATTGAGTAGATTTGCGTGCTAATCCGGTGGTAGAGGGCCCCTGCTACCTGAGAAGCTTTGTTCATATGGTTTAGATAAGTAACTTAGCCTTGTTTCATTCCTAGTTTAATTAATTTTCTGAACTTTGTGTTTTTATACTTACTTGCAGTGGATGCCGCAGTCAGTCTTATCCTTACAAACTATTCCAAAATACCACTAACATTGGATGAGATATAACTGTAGTATTTTAGGAGTTAATTGCATTTTTTTTCGAAACTTTATGTTTTATGCTCATTTGCATTGAATGATACAGCCAGACTTGTTTTTACAAACTATTCCAAAATATCACTCATATTGAACGAGATAGGGCTGTAGTATTTCATAGAATTAGTTGCATTTTAGTTCAGTTGAAATACTCCGGAGGTAGATGTCACTCTAGTTTAATTCTATCACTATATTTCAAGTTTGATAATGGCACTCTAGTTCAACTCTGTTCACTGTATTTCAAGTTAGATTAGTGGCATTCTAGTTCAGTTCCAGTTCACTGTATTTCAAGTTAGATTAGTGGCATTCTAGTTCAGTTCCAGTTCACTGTATTTCAAGTTAGGTTAATGGAATTCTAGTTTAGTTGTGGTCACTGTGTTTCAAGTTTGATCAATTGCATTCTAGTTCAGTGTTATCCATTGTTCTTTAAGTTGTATTAACTGTCAAAATTAGACTTCACGACCTTCATTGTTTACAAAATACTCTTGTTCTGACTTTCTATTAATGCATCATCATATGGACAGGAATTAGTGATATCAGTTTAAGGCCTTGATTGTTCTGCAATCTTTTGCAATTTCACAAATAAGCCTTTTCCCAAAAACTATTCTAGAAAATCTCTAACTTTCGAATGAGGTTTAGTAGTGACAAGTTGAGCTGCAGAATGGATTAATCTTAGCATTACAAGTTAATTCAGAGTAGAAATCTTATTGTGCTACAAATAATCTTTCCCAATTGTGTTCCAATAAACCTCTAGCCATGGATGAGATTCTTTGTAATATTGTAAGATGATTTTTTACTTAGGAGAACCTCATTTGCACTAAACTTGTCCTTTTCTCAAGCTATTCCAACATATTTATAATGAATGAATTGGATGAGTTCATGTTATGAGTTATTGAGTTCATGTTGTGATTTATTTCCTTGCTATGAGTCATTATCAAGCTTTGCATTTTCTGTTCTTTAGTGCCATACACAGTTTAGAATAGGTTTTTCTCTGTTTTAGTGTAACCATCCACTTCTCTTTACCAACACTTGGTTCTTTTCCTTTTTAACATAAAACCATAAAACCAAAAACATCAGAAAAAACACTAAACATAACGTAGTGAGAAATAGATACCTAGGCACATATAGTGCACCTCACTTCAGCAATTTACTAGCCTTGGTTGACAATTTATGACATCAATTTAGGAACACTAAGTTTAGCAGACAACTACAGAAGATGACATTAGTGAAGTCCATGGGTTTGAGGATGCACCAAAGAAGGTTCCAGATAAATATTGGTAACTAGGTGGGATGGAAGGGCCACCATATAAATGTTACTTTGGTGAAGTTTTGAACATCGACAAGGTAGTAAGAGTAGGTGCTATCGCAATTGGAACATATGGTCCAGCCGAAGATGTTGGCTCGGGCATGGTTATTCGACCAAATGTATAACCTATTGGATCTACGCAAACTCTAATAGATACAGGATCAACAAAAGCAGAGGCAGATGATTGAGGAAAAGACTCATACAATTAAAGCTCCACCCCAAAATGAGTTGGAGTTTAAGGTGTTTCGTCTTATGGTATTTATTCAATCGAAATTAAACAAGGTGGAAGGATTTCGCCATGAGGCTCAAAGTATATTTAGAGAGGTTGACTTCATGATATGGGAGAATCAATGGCTACAATATATTGTGGGGTGACCAATACAGGAAAAACTTCCAGTCATTCAACTTTAGGATGCATATGTTATGGAAAAAAAGTGACAAGATCTCGATCAACTTCCAGTTGAACAACATCGGCTTCAGGAGGTATGGACTCACTCATTGAATGGATCGTGACCACGAGTAGCAGTGAGGACTCTGTCTTGACAATAGTAGATGAACCAGGATTTATAGAAACAACTTTTTCCGACTCTAGTATATGTGAGGATGATGTCACACAAGAGGTGTACTATTTTTAGTAGAGTGAAGTCTCCTTTGACGACTAGAAGTAGCTTCCAGTTGCAAAGGTGGTTTCAATGCTATTCTACGGGAATGAAAAGGAAAGGGATGTTCTTCTTCCATGATGACTGATTTATTTTATGATGAAAAAAAATAAAAAAAATTAAAGGGTAATTCTAGGCAAAAGGGTTACCAAGAAACTGTAAACTGCAGAATAACTCCTAGCGAACCAAGAAGTATGGGCAGATAATCTCCCTGAATGTTGTGTTTGGTGTATCACAATTTACAAGTTGGCCAAATCGATTTACTATGGATGGATAACAACCTAAATTTTTCCTCCCAAATATATTTGAAGGTATGTGGAGGCCCAAGTCTGTACTAGCATTGTCTAATGCGAAACCGCATAGTGATAGCACCCCTTTATACTTTTCGTACTAGAACATTGCTCGATAGACCCGAAGGTACGTGGACAAGCTCCAATATACTTACGTACATGGAGTGATGTATCTCACTCAGAATTTATCGTAGACAATTAATGACAGCTTCTATGTTTTACAACGCCAGAGCATGTCTCTAGCCTACACCTTCTAAATGTTATTGTTACAGTTCCAATGCTTTTTTAGGTAAATTGATGTAAATTTTAAGTTCATATTTTTTTTTATCAATTTTCCTTTTGGGGTTCACCATGATGATGTGATGGAAATTCCTAAAATGAAAACCAAAATGATAAGCAAACTTTTCAATTTTAGCTTTTTCAATGAAAAATCCTAGCTACTAAGGGAAAGAGCAATTAGTTTTGAGAGCAAACTACAAATATCACAAACTAATATGCAGCTTTCCTAACTTTTTCCTATGCAAAACACACAATTCAATATATGAAAATGCAGGTTTTTATTTTTGGTCCCCTTAAGGTGAATGAAAAAAGGAAACTATATGCATCAAATCAACAAAAAACTAGTGTTTTCTTCTTTGAGAAATGAGGAATTTAACAACAATTTCTCTTTTAGGAAAAATGAAGAATGGAACTACAATTTTTCCTACAGGAAACGAATAATTTAATGAGAACTTAATTTACAAAAACAAATGGATCTAATGCAAAAATAAAATAATTGGAGTTTTCTTTGTCAATGATTAAGAAAAACAATTAAAGAGGCATTGAACAATCTTACTTTTCAAAGGAGGAAGAATCAGGAAAATTCACTGGTCTCTATGAGGTATCAGACAATTGAAAACATAGCCAAAAAATGGTTGAGAATGATAGAAATGAAAAATTCAAATGGAATTTAGGCTGATAAGCGGGCAACGCAGTCTCTAAAGGGAGACATTGCATTGAAATGCACCCCTGAGTGGCAGACAGTTCACTGCAATGCACTGTGCCTTGACCAAGAATGCGTTGGGTGTAGTAGAGTTTGAAAATTCAAGCTACAAAAGACACTTGTAATGAAATTATTTGATTCAAAATTCTAAATAAATCAAAGTAGATGCTACTGGGTGGATAAGTAGAGGCAAAAACAAAAAGAATGATATAAACTCCCCAACAGAGTCACCAATTTGTTATGCAGAATTATGATCTATGGATAAATAAAATTCCCTAAGTGTGGTGCTATTCACTTAGAACAACATATTAAAGACTTTTATATCACTTTCTCTAAGATTAAATAGACAGAAAAAGATAGAAGAACCTACTTGCGATCCAAGCACTTCTATTCTCCTTCTATCTCTTTTTTTGTAGCCTCCAATCCAACTTAGGTCACCATATTGATTCCTCCAAGTATAAATAGAGAACAATAAAGAGATTTCAATATACATACCTATTTATATTACTCTGTTAAATAAATTAAACATGAAACATATATATCATTCAAGAGTCCATTGCATGAGAAATAGAAACATAAACAGATACATATATGGGAAAATGAACAAAAATATTCATTAAAGAGTAGAAGGGGGAGTTTACAACCAATGATTGATTTGATGTCACCAGATCTAGCTTCATCCCAACCTCATCACAATCAACATCTCACCAGAAACATATCACTTCTTTCACTCTCTCAATTGAGAATCGAACAACATTTCTTTACCAAAATTCTTCCTTCCCTAGCACTACGATCTATGCTCAATTTATAAGGAAACTGAAGGCAGTTTCTCAATCAATGACTTTCTAATAATAGGAAAGACATGTTTCCCCATGTTCAAAGGTGATATATGGACACATGGATTTAAATTTTGACACATATGGACTCTTATAGAAGACACTGGTCATGTGGAGATTCCAGAACAATGAGAATTTCGCTCCCATTCGACCAACACACCCTTCAATGTCGAGAAGTGCACTGTAGTGCACCCTTGAATGGAGGGAGCTGCATATGCAACGCAGTTAGTCCCTTGAGAGTTAGTGTTGGTGAGCTCATAAGTGATATAAGATATACTTCCAACCTTGAAAATCTCACAATAGAAGTCATGGACGATTTTTTCTTCTCTTAGGGCATGTAGTAACTGAACTGTGAGGGGATGATAGGCACTATTTCATTGGTCTCAGGAATGATGTCTCGTTTGACTAGGTCATGGGGGATGATTCCCAAATTGACCTATAACACCGAGGTCATAAATTTGGCATACTATATCCATTTGACGCACATTATCAATTGTTAGAAAGATCTATTTGGTGATTACAACTACTAATATAAAATTTTGATTCTAGAATAGAATCATATTCGTTGTATGTTTCATGCGAAAAAAAAAATCGTTTAGGGACTCAAAACGGATATGGAAGTTCAAGACCCGAAAAATTACTAAAAAGGTTAAACTGTGCTACAATTAAGGAAATTGAAAAATGAAAGATAAAATGGTGGGGGTCCAAGTGGAATAGGTGGGTGGACATGAATATCCCACCTTAGGAAGAGATGGTGCCCATTGCGTTGAGTTCGTCCATGAGATGAAGATGAGGAAACTTCTGCTCAACTTGATCCCTAGTGAGCCACTTTCCCTGGTGAAGGAGTTGGCCCACCATTAGGGGAATTTTGAGGTCTAAAATGGGCCTCCTAAGGAAATTATAACATAATAGTGGGAATAATAAAATAAGATTTGATTACATCATCAAATTTTAGAGGGAAAAAAGGAAAAACTATTTTTTTAACTCATATTTTCAACTTATCGCCCTATGGGTTTATTCAAATTTCGAGCGGAAGCACTCATTGGATGCAGAATTTGATTTCTCATCCAAGGATTACCTATGTTTCATACCTTTGATGGACCCTGCTACATGAAAAATGAGAAATACATAAAAAACATGATTGAAAACACGTTTTTTCATGTATTTCTCATTTCTCGTGTAGCAAGTTCCATCTAAAGTATGGAACATGGGTAATGCTTGGATGAGGAATTAAATTTCGCATCCAAAAAGTACTCCTGCTCGAAATTTGAGTAAAACCTTAGGGAGATAAGTTGAAAATATGAGTCAAAAAGTAGTTTTATTATTTTATTATTTTTTAATATTTTTACTTTTTTACTCCAAAAATGGTGAATCATCCCCCATGGTTGACATCATCATCTTGAATCATATTGGTTCTTATATAGTTTATTTTTTTTGTACATTTTTCTTAGGAGGCACATTTTAAACCTCAAAATTCCAATAATGTTTGATAACTCGATATAGTTGGATCCTCTGCTAGCAGGTGTTCTTGATTTGTGTGTCCATATTCCGATCACTTGTGGCTTGTTCCATGCAGTTTGGGTTTAACTCTATTGGTGTGAGTTGTTCCGTCTTCTAAGATGTGTCTAGTAGAGGGGGAAGTATGGCTGGAGGCGATACAAATTAAACACTGGGTGCAGACCAAGGAATGGTGGAGTACTCAACTCGAAGTCATTTTCCACTACAACCTTGGTGATGGTGTATGGCCCATATCAAGTGCATGAAGCTTCTAGTGGGGTTGAGCGAGGTGCTGCTTCTACAAATGTAGCCACACTTTGTCGCCCACCTAGAATCTGTGTGGCACCCCATGTTGATCATGTCATTGTTTTTCCTTAGCATTGGCTCTATCCAATATGTCATGAACCTATTAGCAAATGTGTTAAATGTGCTCAATGAAGCTACTCGCCTTGTTAGCTTCAGAATGGACATTATGAAAATCGGCCCATGTAGCCACAAATGGCATGGCTATGTCAACAGGACATAGTACCTAGAATCCCAAGCCCACCTGAAAGGGGCTATGGCTGGTTGAGCTATGGGGAGCCCAGTTATAACTGTGTTGTATATAGGGAAGGCTCTAATCCCATGTGTGTGGATGCTTTGAATTGTACATGCGTAGACTGTGTACGATCATCTTATTGAAGACCTCTATTTGGCCATCAGTTTGGGGATTGAAAACTATGTACTTGGTGAGCTTGGTGTCCAACATTGACTACAGGCTAGACCAAAATGTAATGAGGAACCTTCTATCCCGATCTGAGATGATAGACTGTAGGATACCAAAGTGTACCCACCCTTGTTCAAATAATAGTTTAGGAGTGGTTTCTGCTGTGATATTCTTCTTGTAGGTTGCCATAACAACCATCTTAGAGAATCTCTCAACGACCATAAAACACAATCATGGCCATGCTTAGTAGAAGGAAGGATCAAAATATAATCCATGGAGATGGATTCCCAAGGTCAAATAGTGGTAGGCAACAGAGTATAGAGGCCTTGCTTCTTGATAGTCGGTTTGAGAATGGCACAGGCAGTGCAATATTTGATGTACTTCTTGATATCATGTCAAAGGTTTGGTGAATAAAATTACTCCTGAAGTACTGCCACTTTTTTCTCGACCCCAAAACGCCCAGCGACCCAACTGTAATGCGCTTCCCAAATCATCCTGGCACACTTTCTTGGAGGAATAAAAAGGTTTCCCAAGTGACATAGCAGTGCATCCTGGAGGTGAAAATTTGGAACTCTGATACCATCCAAGAGTGTCTTGTATGTGTGGCCAAATTTTGGATCACTCTTCTAGAGAAGTGGCCAATTTGAAGTCTTGTTCCCATAAGAGTTGAGCACGGTGGTTATCACCACGATCAGTGGTTGACTAAGGCACTTTGCAATAGTATTGGTGCTTCCCTTCTTGTACTTCATGTTCAAATGAAACTGATGCAGATATGTGGACCACCTTTGATGGCGATCATTCTAAAACTTCCATTTTGTCTGTATGAACTACAGGGGTTGCTGGTTTGTGCAGATGATCGTTTCCTTCCCAAAAATGTAATGCTTCCATTGTCGGCAAGCCTGCACAATGGAATACATCTCTCTTTCATAAGTGGGATAATTTAGGACTGTGTTGGACAATCTGTCACTGTGATATGCCACTGGATGGCCCTGTTGAGTAAGAAATCCCAAAATAGCATAGTCCGAGGCATCTTTCTCGATCTTAAAATGTTATTGAAAGTCTACTAATGTGAGCACTAGGGTAGAGAATATGCGACATTGCAATTCTACAAATGCCTTCTATTGAGATTAGCACCAAAATAATTTTTCTTTCACTCCTGCCTTGGTGACTTGACTCAAGGGACAAGTGATATGAGAGAACCCTAACACGAACATGCGGTAGAAATTAGCAAGACCCAGAAAGCTACGAAGCTTTGTTAGAGTGGTTAGGATTGGACAATCTCTAACTAATTGGATCTCGGCTAGATCCACATGCACCCCCTACTCATTAATAATGTATCCTAGATATTGAACCTGGGTCATGCCAAAAGTGAACTTCTCCAAATTTGCACACAAATTATGTTGCCGCAGTGTTTGGAGGACCTGTCGGATGTGGTGGAGGTGCTCTTCCCATGTTTGGCTGAAGATCAGGATGTCATCCAAGTACACTACTACAAATGAGCTGGTGAATGGTTGCAATATGTCATCTATCAGCCTCATGAAGGTTGTGGGAGCATTCATCAACCCAAAAGGCATGACCAACTATTAAAAAAGGCCCTCCTTCGCTTTCAAGGAAATATTCTATACATCATACGGATCGATTGGTACATGGTGATACCCCAGGTTCAAGTCAATCTTGCTAAAATATTTTACCCCTTTGAGTTGGTCCCGAAGGCCATCAATCCATGGAATCAGGTACCTATTTAAGACAATGATCTTGTTCAATGCCCGGTTGTCAATACAAAGTCTCCAAGTCCTATCCTTCTTCTGCACCAACATGATTAGGCCCCCACAGGGCGATGAACTTGGTTGGATGTGACCTTTCTACAAAAGAACTTGAATCTGCCTCTTGATTTCATCATTCTCCATAATAGAGTGATGATAGATAAGTCCATTGCACAAAAACTCACCTGGGGTCAGATCGATGGGTTGCTTGACGTGATAGTGTAGAGGCACCCGTGGGGGTGAGGTGAACATGTCCTCGTACTCCTCCATGACCTTGTCCATTTATTTTTGTCATGTGGAGGAGCCCTGTTTGGAGGTTGTGGCCACAATATTCTTCTTCCCCCAAGAGAGGATCAATAGGAAAACAAATTTCCCAGTTTTGGAAATGACCTTACTGCATTGTTTTGTAGTAACCAATGAGATAACCGTAGACGATGGTACCTCTAGTATCTTGTAAAAATTATTTTCAAAAGTAACAATAACAACACGAGGTTGGGACTCATACAAAACATGTCGCTTCCACAAGTATGATTGGCCTAATAATACAACACAAACATCAAGAGGAGAAATTCCACATAATACCTCATCGGTGAAGGGCTTGATGCTATAGGGAAGGTTGCATTGTTGTCTAACATGGAGATCTTGTCCTTGGTGAAGCCTCACAATGGGGTATGGCTGTGGGTGTGCTATCATCGGCAAGCCCAAATGCTTCACAAGCCCTACTGAAATGAGGTTATTTTGGCTCCCACTATTGATAATGAACTGTAGCGGGGAACCCTTTACTCACATCTGGGACCGGAAGAGGCAGTCCTCCTCCTATAGATCTTCTAGTTCTTCCTTTTGGATCTTCATGGTGGAAACATTGGCATTGGGCTTCACATCGATAATCTGATTCCCTTTGTCATTCCCATTCTCAGGTTCTAATGCAGAGTGAGAGCATGAATTTGATTCAAAATCCTTCATCTCAGCCACCAATGACTGCTTGGCCCGACCCTCACTTTTGTTGTGAGTGGGGCTCTTATGGAACACACACCACTTTCTTCTGTCCTTATTCGGCTTCATGGTGTTTTTATTTACTTACAGCTTTGGCAGGTCTTCTTGGGTCACCATGCCTTGGCTTTGTCCTTTTTTCTGTGGTTTGGGGGCACCTTTCACTTGCTTTTGATTCACATATCCAAAGTCTCACGTCTTTTGTTTGAATTTCAGCTCAATCTTGGCAGAATACCGGTATGCCGAACCAAGTGATGAGATGTCAAGGAACTCCATTACCTCTTGAATGTATATGTGCAGAAAATTACGGTACTTCGACACCAAATATTTCTCCAAATATTTGATACCCAAATTTGTGCACAAGGTATGGAAAAAAATTTTCAGCTCATGAACATCTTGATCCTTTTGCTGCTGCAGCACATTCCATTGTATGTACTTGTCCCAATAGCCCCCCATGGGATAATATTTTTCCTCAACAGTGTCTCGGAAAGAATTCCAAGTGGGGAAGACTGAGAACAGAGAGGGTTCACCCTCATCCTTTTTCTTACAGTAGGTTTCCCACCAGTCCTTGACATGGGGGGTGACTTTCAGGAGTGCAAAAATAATCTTCTCCCTGTTGGAAAATTCATGAGCCGAGAAATATCCTTTGAATAGGTTCAACCATATCTATATGTCATTTTCATTTGGCCATCAAATATGGGAATGTTAAATTTTACTTGTACCTTAAAGGGGGTTGTGCCGCCAAAGTGGCTGTTGGATGTAGACGCGCCACCAATGGGTAGTGGTTGAAGGATTTGGGAAAAGTTATCCATCATCACGTTCCATTTTTTTTCAAGGGCCTCCTCAAGAAATATTTTGATAAAATATCCTACTCACTCGTATTTATTTTCATCCCCCATGGGCATCCATCGAGGTTTGCAAGGCTGATCTTGCAAAGGGTCAACTAGATCAAGCCCTAACTCCTTCTACCCTGACCTCGTTGGGGACATGCAAACAAGGATCAAGAAAGATTAGACTGCTTTGATACCACTGATATGAATTTATGAAGGAATGAAATAGAAGACACATATCACCATAAATAAAAATTTGCAGCAGAGATAAAACTTCATTTCATTAATATCAAGAGCTAAAATTTGTTTAAAAACAAAATGGAAATAAACTAGCTAGGGTGCTAGTAGCGTATCACTAAGAAGAGATGTGGTGTCTACAGGCCTCTGAAATCTATGTTAAAATGAGGTTCGAAGGTCTATATATTTTTGAGAAACAATGCAAAACCCTAAACATCCAAAAACCTAACCCTAGGAGATCAAACATCAGAGTATGCACCCCATTGGGGTATATTGGTACATCAATTTCCCGGGATGATAAATTTGGCATACTATTTTTGTTTGACGCACATGATAAATCTTTGGAAAGATCAACTTGAGGACTAGAACTTCTAACAACAAATGTTGAGTAAGGAATAGATTCATGTTTTCCGAATGTTTCATGCCCAAAAAACATCATTTAGGGCCTGAAAACTGATCTGGAAGTTCAGGACCTGAAAATTTGCTAAAAATAATAAATTGTTCTACAATTAAGGAAACTGAAAAAATGAAAGAAAATATGTTGGGGGTCCAAGTGGAATAGATGGATGGCCACCAGTATCCACCTGGATCAGCACACTAAAGGATTTATGAAAAAAAAAATATATAAATCACCACCTTATCAATCCTCGAACATTATTGTCACTAAATACTCCTTTTCTCATGGCTTTTATATATTATTATGTTAGAGGAACCGATGGCTATGACCAACTAACTAAGATTCTTAGTTATAAAATGGGAAACAGGAAGATAGATGCCCTTCTGTATAGACTCTTTGACATATTATTTCATTAATTGGGAATAATACATCATATTATGTTCATAAAATAGAATCCTTTCAGTTATGTTAGATTTATCAACTACAACAACCATCAGGTAGTGGAATTTAGAAAAATAAAATCACAGTATGGATGGGGAAGAGGATAATAAACAAAAAATTTTAACCTTCTACTATATTCTAGTTACATTTCCTTTTCAAAAATCCTAACAAAAATAAGATTAATTATTTGTGGGATTCTCTACATATTGTCTCCACCCTTTAAAGTCTCAATAAGACAACTTTATGTGTGGACGATGAGGATTATGTTGCTTTCATAATCCTTTAAGGGTTTAACATGATGCAAAATTGGGAGTCTTATTTATTGGAAAATGAAGGCATTCTATCTAGGTAAAGCATTTATAAGAACTCAACAATGGTAGAGGAAGTAATTTATCCTTCCACTTCCCTGAATTCATTTGTAAATATTAGTATATATAAGAGATAGAGTGGATTTTTACACCCCTTACTAAGAACATTAGAGGGAGTACACAACCCTATGAGGATAAAAAGGAAATTTTTCCATGATTACATTGTGCCATGACCATGATAAAACATGGGAAAAATAAAGAAGAAACATCCAAAACCAGTTCTAGTCTCCCTGTTTTTACATCCATTAAGGTGCATTAGATGACTTGCCCAGATCGTGATCAACATTTCACTAAAATACAGTGAGTAGTACGTAAGTATTCCCAGATTGAGTTCCAACCCCATTTTAATGGAAGAAGGCTTCCTAGAGGACTTTTCCCATGGATTTATAATGTGAGGGTGATTATCCATTAAAGAGTTCACACTAAATGGTTGATGGGAAAATTTATATATAAATCACCACCTTATCCCTCCTCGATTATTATTCTCCCTGAATATTCCTTTGCTTGCGTCTTTTATATATTATTGTATTTGAGGAACCCATGTATGTGAACAATTAACTAATACTCTTAGTTGGAAAATGGGTAAAGGGAAGATAGAGGCCCTTTGTGATCTAAAAATGGAACTATTTTTAATGCTATGCAAAGTATCCATTTCCATGTAATTTAATGTGCAAAGTGTTCTCCATGACTTGCAGGTTAAAAAAAAAAAAAATTGGTAATGTTTTTGAGTTTTCTATGTGAGGATTTTCTATTTAAATTTACTCTTTAACATATCACAACAAAAATACATAGCAAGTAAAATTCACCTTAACATAACACAAAAAATTGTTGAGGCAGTTCACCCCTCCTAGGCTACATCTGCCGGTCCAAGGCTCCCTAATGGCATGCCCTTGCTCTATTAATTTGATCAAAATGGTTACATAGTGAAAAATATGCCTAAACAGGAAAAAAAACTGTAAATTTGACTTCAGAAGATAGAAAATAGCTGGAATTGGCTTTTGTTTCACCTTAAACAGTGAAATACAACCCAAAACAATTCCTCCTCCATGATGGCCCTGGTGGCTCCTTACTCTTCCGTGAAGAAAAATATACTGTAGAACACCTTTTTTTGCTCTGAACCCTATTCCAAACTCTCTATAAGGTCAAAGAGACAAAAAATTGACTAAAATTTCATCTTGTTTGGTCGAAAATTGAGAAAGTTATGACCCAAAGAAGTTTTTGCCCAGTGGCACTAGAAAACCTCCTCCAAAACTAGAGGAGCTCCAGTTAACATGACTAAATACGTGGAATTTCCAAAATTAGTGGGCAGGCACAAAAAAATAGTGGTAACCACTAGCAGTCAAGTTAAATGTTCGGTGGTCGCGTTCACATGTGGCCTTCGTCATACCCGCCGACTTAACCGCACAGATAAGCCTGACCACCAACCTTCGCATTAAACTTTACGTGGTCACATTGTATGGCTCTAACTGCCATCGTAACCACCGATATGAAGCCCCCGGTACTCACCACAGGTCATATTGGTGTCGGCTAGCAATGGTGGCTAGCCCCTTTCCAAAACTCTGCCATTCAAGACCTTTTAGCCCGCGGTTTCAAGCTGGAGGTCACATCGTAATAGGGGCTGGCTCTTGAGGGGGATGGTCCCCAAAATTTCCGCCCATCCGATAACCGACCCGACTATGCATGCACACTCTACACAAGTCATTCAACAAACATCTTGCCTCTGCCATGCCGGTCGGGTCGAACCTACCCGAGGATTCGGGTCAAGGGTTCAAACCCCATGAAATACACCATTTTGCCAATACATTCAACCCTTAAGCATGAGGCCACATGGAAGCCTCTGGGCAGGCCACATGGCACCCTCTGATAGGCTGTCCACAACCTTATAAAAAAATAATTTTTTCGCAATATATATATATATATATATATATTTTACAAAAAAAATTCATAAGGTAAAATTGAGTCAAATGTCAAATTTTGGAGGTTATTGGGTGATTTCAAACTTAAATAACTTTCACATATGACGTTGGTTTTGAATATAATTCATGGTGCCAAAATCATAGCGATGAGGCCTTTCCGGTCGTTCAAACTGTAACCATTTTTAAAAAATTCCATTTTTGAGCATTTTTTTCAATCTGGACATGATCACCTGATCACACCTCCCTAATGGGAAGCTTTTGGACCCAAAAATCTCTCTGAATTATAGAAATTAAAGATGAGGAGACTGATTCTCCACTCTTCCAAACTTGAACCACTGAAATCTCCCTGATTTCATCAAATCGAGCTTCTCATAAAAAGATAGATTCTTCCTTGAATCTGTCGACCATCTGTTGCTAACCTTGACTGTGTCATGATGAAAATTTTTGAAATTTGCAAAAAAACAACTAAAATTTGCAGAAAAAATACTGCTCCTACAATGGTCTACCTTCAAAGGAAACTAAAAAATAATATTCACCTTGCCAACTGTCCTGATGGTGAATTTTTGCCGAATGAGCCATGTACTTGTGTCAATTCCGGACCAAGTTTTTTTGCCACAGTACCCTGCCATTCTGAAACAGGAAATGATCCTTGCTAAACTTTGTGTCCTCTTTGCTTGTATGATTTTCCCTTTCTTTGATTCTTGCACCACTTTGCACCGACACTTTGTTCTCTGCACTGATTGACACCAAAGACACTTTTTGCAGCATCCTGTTGTCTTCTTCTGAAGACAACCTGCTTTCAGACTGTAACATTTCATCATTTACATCAGAAATAACATGAAAAGGATTATGTACAAAATATTTTTTCTTAGTCATCAACGAAGTCAAATTTTGACTTGCATTGACAAGCCTTTTCAACTGCCCTGCATTCACTAAAGAGGATTCTAGCTTCTTCTGATATGCTCTCACAATAAACTCCTTGCCATCCTTGAATAGATGATACTTGTTCTCATGGCGATGGAAGATCACTTTTCTATCATATAAGTAGGGACTACCCAACACCACACCTGTAATGTCAAACGGTACCACATCTAATTCAACCATGTCAACATAATGAGCTTTCATGGCGAAGTGTAACATGCACTTCCTTGAAACTTGTAAATTAGCATCCTTGCAAATCCATGCAAGTGGATATGGCTTTGGATGTGGAATGGTCTCAAGTTTCAGCTTCTTGACTAAGTCTTCTAAAATGATGTTTTCTTGAGACCCACTGTCAAATAGTGTGTCTATATTTGTGTGTTTTGAAATTTTCCTCACATGAAACAGCTTATTCCTCCTCTCTTCATTTGGAGCTTCTATGTGACAATTTCAAGTGCAAGAACTGGGATTTGTTTCTTTTAACATCTTTTTCCCCTTTATGTTCTTTAGTGCCATATCTATGCTTTTAGTTTCATCTCCTGATTCATACCCTAAGTATTGTTCAGCTATTGCAACCATTTTGCCCTTTTCTTTGGCCTTATCTCTGGTTTTAAATTTTTCTGGTTTCAATTCCGGATGAAGTTTCCCGCAATGGTCTTCATCGTGGCTTGGTTTGGAATAGTTTTTACAAAATAATTTTCCTTTTTATTTCCTAGAGTTTTCATTTCATTTTCTCGCTTTTATTTTAAATTCCCTATCCTCATTCCCATCAAAATATTGTTTACCTCTAGCCTCTAAATGTGTGGATTGGACACAAACCTCGTCTAGACTAGTAGGCTTGAACATAAGGATAGTATGTATAAGATAGCTATGTAAACCACCTATATATTTCAGCAAAGTCTCTTGGCTATGCAAATCAATTCCTAACAATAGAGCCCTTCGTCTAAACTCTTGGGTGTAATCTTGAACACTTTGTCCCTTAAGTTGTGTAAAAATTTTCCAATTCATGATAGCCTTTTCTAAATGAGCTAATGGATAAAATTGATGTTTAATTGCGGAAATAAATTCAGCCCATGATAAAGTGATATTACCATGTTTGTTAATTTCATCCTTGGTCTTGGCTTCCCACCATACCAATGCTGCTCCCTTCATTTTCAAAGAGGCTAACTGAATCTTGGTGTCGTCTTCATGAAGGTTTTGTATCCTCAAATAAACTTCCAACTGTCTTATCTGATTGTCAAGTTTCTCTGCATTGACCTCTCCATTAAACATAGGCAATTGAAATTTAACATCAAGATTTAAAAATGGACTTTTCCCAGTGGTTTTAGACTTGTGAGATTGATTCACCGAAGTAGAAGATGACGATGTAGAGGAAGAGGATGAAGATGGGGATGGTGGATCACCATTTCCTCCATGTCCTTTCTTTGACTTGTCATCACTTTTATTTCCTCCTGAATAACCCTCTCCTTCCTTGTGGTGTTTCGATCCTTCTCTTCCAAGAATTTCATTCATTTCTTGGTAGAGTATCCTCACCATCTCTGTCATGTCTAAGAAAGCATTTCAGAACACCCGTTCTTCTTCTTTGGGATCAATGTCTTCAGGAACCTCTCCTTCTCTTGAAGACATGCTTGAGGCTTCTTCTATGGATCTTGGAGGTGAATTATAAGGTGGAGTTAATGGCTCTCTGGCCCTCCTTGGTTGAGGATTATTTTTTTCTCTAACCAATTGTCCTTCCCCTCTCTTGAGCTTAAGCCTAGTAAGCATCAAAACTTGCAAATAGTCAACTATATCTTTGCATAAGAAAAAATGCAGGGTAAAAGTCTAGCCCTTAATGCTCAAATCCTGAGCTATGATACCATCTGATCTGAAAATGGAACTATTTGTAATGCTATGCAAAGTATCCATTTCCATGTAATTTAATGTGCAAAGTGTTCTCTGTGACTTACAAGTTAAACAAAATAGTTTTAGTAATGTTTCTAAGTTTTATGTGTGAGGATTTGTTATTTAAATTTAATGTTTAATATATCACATCAGAAATACACAGCAAGTAAAATTCACCTTAACATAACACAACAAATTGTTGAGGGAGTTCACCCCTCTTGGGCTACATTTGTCGGTCCAAGGCTCGCTAATGGCATGTCCTTGCTCTATTAATTTTCCAAAAATGGCTAAACAGTGAAAAATATGTCTAAAAAGGAAAAAAAAATTGTACATTTGACTTCAGAAGATAGAAAATAGCTGAAAATGGCTTTTTTTTCACCTTAAATAGTGAAATACAACCCAAAATAGTGCCTCCTCCATGATGGCCTTGGTGGCTCCTTTCTCTTCCCTGAAGAAAACGCTGTTGTATAACACCTATTTTCACTCTAAAACCTATTCCAAACTCTTTAGAGGGTTGCAGAGACCCAAAATTGACTAAACTTTTATCTTTTTTGGTCGAAAATTGAGAAATTTATTACCAAAAGAAGTTTTTGCCCAGTGGCACTAGAAAACCTCCTCCAAAACTGGAGGAACTCTAGCTAACTTGAATAAACAGGCAGAATCTCTGAAACTAGTGGGAAGGCACCAAAACTGGTGGTAAAGACTAATGGTCAAGTTAAATGTTCGATGGTCGCGTTCACATGTGGCCTCTGTCATACCCGCTGACTTAACTGCGTGGATAAGCCTGACCACCAACCTCTGCATTATACTTTACATGGTCACATTGTATGGCTCTAACTGCCATCGTAATTATCGGTGTGAAGTCCCCAGTCCTCGCCACAGGCCATATGGGTGTTGGCTAGCATTGGGGGCTAGCCCCTTTCCAAAACTCTGTTGTTCAAGAACTTTTAGCTAGCAGTTTTGAGCTGTAGGTCACATCGTAATAGGGGCTGGCTCCTGAGAGGGCTAGTCCCCAAACTCTTCGCCCATCTGATAACTGACCCAACTATGCATGCAAAATCTACAGGTCGGGGGTTCAAACCCCATGAACTATAACATTTTTCCAAGACATTCAACCCTTAAGCCTGGGGCCACATGGTAGCCTCCGGGCAAGCCACATGGCACCCACTGATAGGCTGTCCACAACCTTATAAAAAATTAATTTTTTTTCATAATATATTTTTTTTACAAAAAAGTTTCATCAGGTCAAATTGAGTCAAAGGTCAGATTTTGGAGGTTATTGGGCGATTTCAAACCTCAATAACTTTCACATACAACATCGGTTTTGAGAACCGTTCATGGTGCCAGAATTGCAGCGACAAGGAATTCTGGTCGTTCAGACTATAAACATTTTTTAACACTTCCATTTTTTAGCATTTTTATAAACTTGGACATGATCACTTAATCACTTTGGTATATAGTCTTCAGTATATTGTTTCATTAATTGGGAAATTTATAGTAGACTCTTTCCATCATGCAAAATCATTTTAGTTGTATTACAATTATCAACTAAAAACAACCATCACAAAGTGGCCTTTAGACAAATAAACTCAGAAATATGGATGGGGCTGAGGATAAAAAACAAAATTGTCGAACCTGTTGATATCTACTAGGGGCTTGTCCTAATTTTCTAGAAGCTTAACCAAAAGTAGATTAATTATGTGTGGGATTTTCTACCGATTGCCTCCACCCTTTAAAGTGTGTTAGAAAGACAATTTTTTCTTTGGACGATGAGGATTATGCTTCTTTTATAATCCTTTGAGGGTTTAGAATGATTCAAGTTATAAAAAAAAGAAAATAGGAGGCTTGTTTGCTAGCGAATGAAAGAATTCTATCTGGGTAAAGGATTTATAATGACTGAAC
This sequence comes from Pinus albicaulis, assembly GCA_034641835.2. Taxonomy (NCBI): domain Eukaryota; kingdom Viridiplantae; phylum Streptophyta; class Pinopsida; order Pinales; family Pinaceae; genus Pinus; species Pinus albicaulis. The sequence continues at coordinate 1,484,729,898 of CM076580.1, forward strand.
GGTGGTAGGGGAAGAAATTTATTCTTCCACTTCCATGAATTCATTGGGAAATCTCAGTAGATAGAGAAGATGCATGAGTTGAGAGGGAGCTCCACATGGTTGATACATTCATATCATTTATATTTTTGTCTTCTAATTTTTTATATTTGCAACCATGTGTTGAGTGGATTATTATTCTATTTATGTACACTAACATACGTCTGTTCAACAAGCAACAATGGTTGATGGAAATATGCCATATGCTTAAGGGTAGTTTGATATGGCTTTATTATTTGCATGTATAACACTTATGCCATTGGTGATAACATGTCTTCCATAGGAAATTTGGTGATAGTTTGAGAGAATGATGTTACTCTCATTGAAACCATCACTCATTTACTTCATTAGAGAGTCATTTTTCACATGAGGAAGGGTCATTGATACATGCATGTGTATTAGGAAGTTGTTGGTCAATTTTTGTGAGTTGTTTGAAGAAAATTGCTACATCATTCAGTACATTTATAAGTCCTTAGGTTTTTAGTTGTAGTATGGATAAGAGTCCATTTCATGTGTATCCACATGAGTCATGTATCCTATTTTCATATCATATTGTCTTCAAGTCGAAAAATTATACTTCTTCCATGTCATGAAAAGCTGAATCAAGATTCGAGTACTCAAGTGTCTAGTGTTGAATTTTTCTCATGAGGATCTCACCTTGAAGACTATGGCATGTATTTGTTGATGATAAGGATTATGCTTTCCAGTGAAAAAATGATATCAAAAGCGCATGGACGAGTTTTTTATTGCATATTCCTCACTTTGTTGATGGTCATATTATGCTTAGAGGATGTGCTACAAAAATTGGTTGCATGATTATGGCTAGCTTTTCAGTTGGAGGTTGTAGCATTGATTGATCTATGTGGTTGATGATAGTATTTTTATGCTTACTGCTACATTTTGATGGATATTTTCTGCTATAGTTTATTCTTCAAGGCTTGTGATGTTGGGGCTGCTAACTATTGATGTTGCAGATTGTTAGTTCTTGACATGCGGTGGAAGAATTCTTGGAGAGAGTTGTGTATAATCCTTTTTTGCATGCACTTATTCATTTCTAAATATTGATCATGGGTTTTTGTTTACAATGTCACACCAATTATATCTTTGTACTCTCATATTATGAGTTACAGTTCATGTTGTAGATGTGGTAATGAGTCAAAATTGTTCTAAGAGAGAAAGATTTGAGTGCGATTTAAGCCCTGTTTCGGTTGGTATATGTTATGTCTTGTAGCCATGTGTGGGTTTTCAAATTCATTATGTAGAAATGTAATATCGTCTATCACTTTTCACTGATTGGTGGAGTCATATGAGTGATGTTCATGTATTAGTTAGGAGTCATATTTTAGCCTTGATAAAGAAGTGTAAAATCACAATCTATCATTAGTGTAGCTATGTAAGAGGATTGCGAAGCTTTGTACTTTCATTGCAATATTTTTACGACATAGTCCTTGGTTCCTTTCGATTAGCCTCCTTCTTGCCATGCTGAGGGAATTATGTGTTGTTTCTCACACTATATTGTTGATGATGGTCATCATATGTATCTTTTCTATTTTTGTCAGTTATGATATGCTACTACATGAGAGGGTGTTGATTTAATTGTTGCACTATGTTATTATTCATGGATGTAGTTTAGTACTACTTCATGATGGTGATCAGTTGTTTTCTTATTTTTGTTGGTGAGGTTAATGGAGAGAGTCTTTCTTATGTTGATGCTTATGATGTCATTTCTTTGGTTGAGATTGATATTTATGGGGAGTTTACTGTTGTTCTTTACTCTATATTGTTGTTATTGAGAGCCATAGTTTATTATTACTATTTGGTCCTTGACAATTTTGTTGATCTAGGAGTTATTACTTGAGATTATTGCTTCTGCTTCAGGAGAAAGAGAGTTATTGTTTCTTTCTTTTGTCATGCACTCATAAAGGAGTGAGAGTGTTTATTTATTGATCAACTATGTAGCCTTTGGTTTCTATGCACTGTGTAGATGGTTTGAATTTCACACTTTTCCATTGATGTCAAAGGGGGAGAAATTCATCTTTTTTTTGTTTATTTTTTCATACGTTATTTCGATCCTTCAATTGGGGTTTCCATAAATTCCAAAAGGGGCGGGGGGGATTGTTGGAATTCATGTTGTCAACCATTTTTGATGGTTGGAATTGATGTGAACTTACTGGCATGAATTGTTAGAACAATGTGACACCTAGGTACATGGTTTCTGCATTGGTTGTAGACCTTAATTTAGTGGCAGCATATGTGTGGAGCTGCTACACATAGTTGATAGTGATGGGGACTATCAAGTTATGTTTATGATAATTCCTTTGTGTGTGTAGATGGTTTTTAGCTTGTATGATTAGTTTTAGTGGGTGCAATGGCTTCCTAAAAGTATTTTATAATGTCTTTAAGCAGTGGAGAAATTTTGGGAGATTATGAGCTACGAAAATTTGATTTTGGCCATCCTCTATTGGTGTTAAGCACTGGAGAATGTTTAGGAAAATTATGAGCTAATGGATTCTTATGCGAGCGACTGAAAGTTTTCAGTTGTTGGCTAGTAATGTTGTAGGGGAAAATGCAATCGATTTCACATAGGCTTCTGCGTGTGACTGAAAGAAAAACTAAATTTACTCTACATTCCTTGCACACAATTGGAATTAATTTGCTCTTGAAGAATTTTATGATCAGAATTTTCTAGAAAAAGGTCGAGACCAGACGTGAGGTCTCTAGAAGGTAATAAAAGTTGAAAATATCAAAATTCTAGTGGAATAAGTGACTGTATTTAGTCAAGAAGTCTAGCTCAATCAAATTTGAAGCGTGTGAAACACTTTTTAGTGAACTCCATCACCTATTGAATTAATTGATTTAATCATCTTCATAAAATACAAATATGAGCAGAAATCTTGCTCATTGTGTTGGTTCTCTTCGGTGAGGAAATTTTTATAGTGTTTTGGAGAGTCTGTGGTGAGGAGAATGAACACTACAAGGAAAAGACTCTCTAGCACATGTTATAAAGGAGGTTATTAGTGTTATAAACTTGGCCCAAATTGTCAAAAAAACATTTTCTACAACATCCTTTTATGGTTACGGAGGTTTTGGCGGAGCATTTAACGGAAATTGAACACAAATAAAAAAAATGGGTGGCCGAAGGTCATTACGGATGTTTTTTCATCGTTTAACACATCAGTGCGTACATGCCAATGACGCCCCAAGGCTGTGTCAGTCCAACGCACTAGGACGTTTAGGCGTAAAACTGCACAGGGTGTAGTGTTGGTCATACAAGGCATGGGGCCATTCTAATTGGTCTTGGGATTCATGCAGTGCCCATAGGTCGTATCAATGCAATGGTGTGCCATATCATAGAAAGGCATTGATATTTATAATTGGTATCGGTATTCATGTGGTGCCCATAGATCGTAAAAATGCATCGGTGCTTATAGATACGTAAACGCCCTAGTGTGTAGTATCACACAAACACATCGATATTAATAACTGGTATCGGTATTTGTGTGGTGCCCATAGATCATATAACGGAACCAGTGCATATAGACACATAAACGGACTGGTGTGCAGTTACTGACACACACCAATTTTCATGTTGTATTTTTTAGAAACATCGACCTGTGACAGTCCAATTATTGTGATTGTTTTAAATTCATTATTCATCAAAATTCGACACATATTATAACAATATTCGTATTAATTACATTTTTATTAATTCATTTGAATGTGATGTTTGGATTAATTTGTTATATCATATCATAATTATTGTGGCTTTTTAAAATTCATTATTCATCAAAAGTCAACACATATATATCTTATAACAATATTCATATGAATTAAATTTTTATTAGTGGATTTGAGAACAACAATGGAGAACGAAAATGGAGAGTGCAATAGTGACAATGGAGAATGCAATAGAATAAATTAAAATATATTTTATGACTATCTATCTATCTATCTATCTATCTATCTATCTATATATATATATATATATATATATATCTATATATCTATATATCTATATATATATATATATATATATATATATCATTCAATCTTTATCATACAAAATGGAACATTTATTGGTATCCCTTTGTCTTTCAATTGGGACACTATGTCCATTACATTAAGCAAAATGTGTGATTTCACAGACATATATATTTCAAAAAATAAAACGCCTTGCTTTGATATCCAAACATAGTGATCATCATTCTTCGCTTGAACTGCTGTCACTACTAGAGCTACTTCCATGAATTGGGTTATTTTCAGGAATGTTTTTTTATGGCGTTGATCGTTTTCTTCTTCTTCACCTTCCATCTACAAATATAAACATAAACTGAAATGAGTGTATATACATTGGTGAGAATAATGAAAATTGCGATATTAAATAATATACATTTATGTAAATCGAAAAGAAAAATGGCGTACCATAGCAAAAATTGACTCATAAATTATACACATTATTTCAAAACCATGTACCATGCCATCTTTCAAAATTTCATCTGTTGGCACAATTCCATACTTTGTTTCCTACAAGTTTTATACCCCATAACAAATCATATATTTAATATAAAATATGTCTTTGTTCTATTAATTATAGACAGATCTAAGTAAAATAATATCGATAGATGCTTACAAATTCCAAAATTAAATTTTGATATGCCAACATATTCTCACAACCCATATTTAACCCAATTTCAATCAATTCGTCTAATGGCTCTTATTTCTATGTTAGCACCTATTTGAAGACATTCAATGATGATTTTTGTAAAACAACTTAAAAAATACAAAAATGAAATCTATTCAATTTGTTATAAGGAAGTAACAATTACTCACAAACTTAGAGATCAACCATTTTCTTCCTTGTCGTCCTGTTTTATGTGCTGAATGGGTTCCATTTTCTTTTCTTTTCTGCAAGAAAATTCTTGAAAATTAATATTTAATGCTAAATTGTTTATTTATTGTACCTAACGATCAAAAAATTCAATTATTACATATTACATTTGAAGCACGTTGTTGTTGTTGGAAAGAACATCTATACATTTGTTCCACTAGATCCCTCAAACTTTTGTAAAAGTTTTTCCCCTTTCGTTAACTTCCAGCACCTCTCGAGATGAGCTAAGGAGCAATTGATTTTCATTTGCATGTTCAATTTTTCTTCTTTTCTTAGAACAACATTCCTTTTCTGAGTTGTTGGTCCCTGTACAACATTAAATAGATGTGAATTAGTAGACTGTTCAACACATGTTATCTAATAATTTTAAGTATATTATTAATGATAATTAAAAAAAGAAACTCATATTGGAACGATAGTATTTTTTCATTCACCTGATTCATCCTTTTGCAATTTTTCCATTAAAATTTTATGCTCTTCTGGTCCTAGATCAGAAATAATCATATCGATATTCGTCATTTTGTGGCTCTGCATGATACACAGTAAACAATACATATTAGCTAAACTTACATATAGTTCAAAAATAATATTTTTTATAAAGAATTTACAAAGAACTTGTCTTTTTTGCTTTTCTTAATGTGTTAAAAATATTTTTGTTACTTGATCTCTTTTGAGACATTTCTTTATCAATCTGAAACCTATACCACATCATTCATTATTATATTTATAAATAAATTCTCAACTTTTCAAGTAGAAAATAAATCTCAAGGTACCGGTGCACCTTTCACGAGGTCCACACCATCGCCAGTGCATGGGGATATTAACAACGCACTGAAAAACAGTATAATACACCATACGATGCGTTGGGTATTGTAAACGCGCTGCAAAAAATAGTGAAATAGACCTAACAGTACGTGGGGTATTATAAACACACCACAAAAATGGTGTAATACATTGTACGGTGCTTTCCTATTTAAATCGAGCACTGGTGCCCTATTTCAGATTTGGTGCACGGATTTAGAAAAAAAAATTTCATTTTTTCTACTATAGTATTTTCGTGGTGCACTGTATAATATAGAGCACCAGTGTGATATAGTACACATGGCACACTGATAAAGAAAAATCCATTTTTAAAAAAATTCACGCAATGGCCGAATGGATTGGGATCTGACTATGCAAGTCGTCTTGTGGGTTGGACGTCAATCTAAAATTAAAAACCCTAATTCTGAAATCACAGAAACTGGCAGAAGAAAGGGAAAAAAAATGAAGGGTTTAGGGTAAAAATGGATAAAACTGCAGAAAAAGGTTAAAAACTGCATAAAAAAGTAAAAAAAATAATCAAATTTAATCACAAGATGGTTTCAAATTCTATGATACAGGGTTTGAATTACCAAAGGTTTGGTTTCTGATTGTCAGAATACTTATGTTCGAACGTATTTCACTGCTCCACAATGCCCTCCTACTCTGTTGCTCCAAGTTGTTTCCTGCAAATATCTGGCTGAAAATTTTAGCAAAAATAGTGAAATAATGAAAGGTGTTTAGTATTTAAAGAATTATTTTATGAAATTAGAATTTCGAAAATATTTTTCCACCCATTTTTCAAATTGCCATTTTTTTCACTTTAAGAAAATAGAGTTACATTTTTTTATTTGTGTTTATTCTTTATCGGTGCGAAAGAGTTGTGACGCACCAGTGCATCTTATTTATACGACACAACATTGCGTGTCAGGATGATAAGTGCACCAGTCTGTATAAAGTTTTTTTTTTTTTTTTGTCTGTAAGATGATAATAAAATAATGATAATTATAAAGTACATGAATTTATTTTCATTATTTTCTAAACTTTATTATGTTACAAAAATTCATATTATTCTAGATTTGTTATTTTACAATTATTTGCAAATTTACAAATTTAAATATTTTATAAAATCATTTCACATTAATAGAATTAAAATTTTACAAATATTTTACATACAATTACAATTAGAATTAAAATTACAGTTACAATTTTACATTAATTTCACATACATGAATTACGATTACAATTACAATTAGAATTTTAATTTTACATACAATTACATTTACAATTTTACATAGAATTACATTTACAATTACAATTACAATTTTACAAATATTTTACATACAATTCAATTAAAATTACAATTACAATTTTGGAATTTTACATACAATTACATTTACAATTTTACATAAAATTACATTTACAATTACAATTACAATTTTACAAATATTTTACATACAATTCAATTAAAATTACAATTACAAATACAATTACAATTTTAGAATTTTATATACAATTACATTTACAATTTTACATAGAATTACAATTACAATTACAATTACAATTTTATAAATATTTTACATACAATTCAATTAAAATTACATTTACAAATACAATTACAATTTTAGAATTTTACATACAATTACATTTACAATTACAATTTTACAAATTTTCATATATACAATTACAATCATTTCGGAATAAATTAAATATTACAATTACAATTAAAATTTTACATTAATAAATATTTTACATACAATTATAGTTTAAATTACAATAAGTACAAATACAAATACAATTTTACAATTTTACATACAATTAAAATTTAAATTACAATTACAATCATGACATAATATTTAATAAATATCATGGTTATTTAATATTAAATTAATTAATAAACATCATCACGATCATGATAACCATCATACAAACAACATATTCGACTAATAAACACATTCAAACATCAAATTAACATTATATATTAAGATCATCACAACACAAACATCAAATATACATCTCAATATGTCAAATAACTCATGCTATCACATATACACATCTATTTGCAAGATAAACATTAAATGAACATATCTAACATGACCTAACAATATGCGCCACATCATGATGATCACCAACATGAAAATTAAATACAGCTGCAACATGAACATAAAATACATGGACCATATATATATATATATAACTGAATAATGTTAAAAATATACAATTGTAATATAAATGTCATGGATCAGGTGCTGGTGGTAGTATAAAAACATCAATAGTAGTACTACAAGTGGATGTTTGTTTAGTAAAGCTAGGTGTAGCCTCGACAGTCGATGGTTGAGCCTGCTCATGATCATGATCACTAGTACTAATGGATGCATCCGCTAGTGGTAGCACAACATCAATATGAGCAGTAGTAGGGGAGGCCTGCTCAGTCAATAGTGCAGCCTCGGCGGTCGATGGTCCAGCCTGCTCATGATCATCATGACTAGTACTGATGGATGTAGTTGCAAGCTGCTGACTAGACATGACCGATGGTCCAACCTCATCTCCATGATGACTGTCAGATGCTGCCAGTGGAGTGTCATGCTCATTAGGTGTTCCGCGAGGTGAACAATCATGAGATGCATGTGAGTCACTGCTTGCAGACTCATGCCAATCATGTTTCGTGGCTCAACTATGCCTATAAATACAAAAAATCCTCTTGAGTCGTGTAACAGTTGTCGTAGCTCCTACGACATGCCGCACCAGGTTGTACATGTCACACAGCATGCCTCTCCACATCCGTAATAGCCTATCGTTGGCTTGTATTTCTCTGTAATGAGCAAGCATAATGCCCACATCAATAATCAATGCATAGAGCTGGTTGGCCAACTCCATCCTATATCTGGTCTCAGGTCGACTACGCTTAGCAAAAGGCAGCACCGGTGCACCATGATGAGCAGGAGCATGTCTCTCTGCTGCACCAACATCATCCTCATCATGATCATGCTCGACATCAGCCATATCCTGATCTTCATCATCAGGATCCACACCTGGATCATGTGGTGGAACCGGCATCTTCTCGCCATCAAAAGAGCCAATTTATGCAAAATATATACAAGTACCCAACAATAATTAGACAATTTCATTACACAATTTAATAAAAAAAAGTTAATTAAGAACATGTTAGAATAAATATAAATAAAACAGTAATATTACCTCTATCATCTGGCAGTTCATCAACTGTGAAGAGGATGTTGGGACACCCTCGCCAATCTAAGCCAACATAAGGACATGGGACCAAAATGAAGGGATGTAGCCCATCAACACTGACTAGTAAGTCCAATGAATCATGTGATATCCTGGCTAGAAACAAAGTGTCTCCCCTCTTGGGAATCATCTGCCCCCACATGTGCATCTGGGCCTCAAACATCGGCCTACGAGGCTGTCGAACAAAACTAAGTCTCATCTATGGAAACCTCTCAAAAAAAATTAAAAACAGCTCTGAAGAAAAAGGGAATTTGATCGTCCCTTGTGCATGAGCACGACATCTATCTAAGGCTATAGAAAACCACCACAAAAAATGGCAGACCACCTGACAAGTCATCGCTGTTATACCAAAGAATCAACATAATATAAATGTAAGCAACTAATGTGTTGCCCATCACTGGCATTGTGTGAAATGGTTGAAATGATAAGGGAGAAGCATTGCACGTCCTGTATACCAAAAGCACCTATACGTAACTGACCTCCAGGTACCTGAAACTCTGAAGGAGATAGTACATGTGCTCCAATGTATCTCTGGGAGTAAAATAACTGACTCCCTGCTACACAACCAGCTAGCACGTCTGGGACTGAGGGAAAATCCACCCCTCTCCTTGATAGTCCTATAATAAAATAAATATCCTCAGTGGGTGTGTTCCACTGGTCAGGACCAACCTGGAAAACCTGTTGTTGGGCATTCCACCTGTGGAAAGATATGTCAAAAACACATTGTGTGCCTTTAGGGAAGTAGCCTCCTCATAGAACTTGAGGAGGCCTACCTGTCTAAGGATCTCGTGGGTATCTGCAGTAATAGGGTGAGGGTATCCATATCTCTCCCTCTCTCGAGCCTCCCATTTCCGAATCATGTCATACTGTTCAGCCTATTTTTTTTCATGTTCCTCCTCTTCTCTCTGAATCATTGCCATATTAAATAATTTTTTTTTTATTAAAACAGACATGTATTTAGGAATATACATATTATTTTATTTTGAAAAAAAAAAAGGCAAGTCGGTGCGCCATAAAAATAGTCACGCAACTATCACGATGCGTCTTAAGAATGTAGAGCACCAGTCTTGGTGCCCCTAATGAAATACAATGCATTGGCCTCGGTGCAGCTATCTATTTTTCAAGCACCGTTAACTTCATCAAAGTTCAGAATAGCGGTGCGCTGATTGAAATATACGCCCCGGCATGTATATTCATGTCAGCACATCGACTTCATGAAAATTACATAGACGACAGTGCGGTCTTTTACCCAATCGCACCGTTGACCCTCTCGGACTCCAGAATGCAGCGCTGACATACACTGGGACAGATAATTTCGTCAACACACCGCACTGTGATTCCTGTGGTCAATAGTGCGCCTGGATAAATGAGCGCACCGCCTTTTATTTTATTTATTTTATTTTCAAATTATTCGGGACGGCTTTCGGTACCACCCTGAAAACGGTGTGGATACCATTAGCATCGGTGGTGGTGTGGTCTAAAAATTTTACAAGTAGCACTGCTATCTGGTGCGAGCTAAATAACTCCGGCCCACCATGTGACAAATTTTTGTTTTTAATGGTTATTTTTAAGGTTATTTCAATTTCTAATTTGCTAAAAGGCTTAATTATGGAAAAAATAGAAAAATACCTGTACATTTCACCATCGAGGAGCCATAATGGCTGTAAACTTTGCAAAAGAAAATTTGCCCACCGTTTTCCAAAATGCAAGCTGGATATTGGTGGCCAATGTAGAGCAGCAGTGCGTGCAATGGGTGCAATGAGAGCACCGATGTCAAGGCGGATCAGACAAGGGGAAATGGCACTACTGCTTGAGAGCTCTGGAGCACTAAGGAAAGTGAAAGATGAAGTTTTTTGGTCGTGGATTTTTTTTATTTAACCCTATTCCGGTACGCGGGGTTTTATAGGGGCACTGGTATGCTTACCTACAACCGCACCGGGCTGTGTCAAATTTGGCACATTGTTTATAATGCATCAGGGCGGTTCCCTAACAATGCATCGGGATGTTTCAGTTTCAGCGTCAAATTTTGATGATGCACCGGGGCGGAATATCCGTAATGCACCGATACGGAATAGTCGTACAGCACTGGTTTTTTGGCTTTAATTTTTTATTTTTCTTATGTAACGCTATTCTAGTGTGTGCGGTTTATCGGCGGACCGGTGCTCTTGGATAAGAACGCACTGGCACATTTCTATTTTAGCGCGATGTTTTATGATGCACCGGCGTGGAAGAGTGGTGAAGCACCGATACGTTACAGTAATAGGAGGCCCCAGATATGTGTGTATGTTGCACAAGCTGTCCAGTGTGCCAATGTCTCGTGCACAATGGTGCGTTCTATGGTAGGGCACACATCGGTAATTGAGAGCTTAGAAGCACTGGAAAACTGAAAAATCCGGGTTATTTTACCGTAAATTTTGTTTTAATTTAACCCTTTACCAATGCACGTTGTTTATAGGTGCACCAGTTTGGTTTCTTATAAATGCACCGGTGTGGTTTCTTTCAACTACACTAGGTGGTTTCGATTTTGGCGTGGTGTTTTATAATGCACCGGCGTGGAATATATGTGATGCGCCGGTGCTATAGAATAATAATACGCACTGGGCAAGTGTGTATGGAGGGCACATTGTCCGGTGTGCCAATGTTTTGGTTCGCACTGGTGCTTTCTCGGTTCGAGAGCACCGGGGCTACGTGTAATGATAAGAGCACCGAGAGGAAACCCTTCGCCCCCAAACCTCCGCTAGTAACCTCTGCTAGAAATGGATGTATGGGGTGTTTTTCTGTGGGGTTCCTCAAAACAATTCGCTAGAAGGTTTTTTCCTTGTAGTCGAATTTTATGTAGCAGAGTGTGCATGGAGTTGTAGTAGTTCAGGCAGCATTACTCATGGCAGAAGACTATGTGTTTGTGTTTGTAACTGAAGAATTTTAATTGTGATTCAGATGGTCCCTGTATTGCTTATTTTAAATGAAAAGGTTGTTTTTTCTTTCCCGAGGAGTACAGTTTGAAATATTCTGAAATGTGGCTCTGTTTGATCAATAGATCAAGATAAGTAGTGTTCCATGCTGATGGGTGTCAGGAGCTTCAACAAAGGAAGCAATATTCTCATAGTCCAATGGGTGTTTAGCAAATCCTGTTGGGGATAGAGGTCTCTAGTTTATGGGTATTTACAAGTCAATTTAGAGTGAGAAAATTCCTTGTTGGACATAGGCAACTACGATGATGTAAATCTATTTGTTTGATTAATAAAATTTAAAGCAGAGAAAAAACAATGACAAGGGTGGTTTTTTCCTCGAAGGGGGGTTTTCCACAAGAGATCCTATGTTCCTATGTCATGTGATGATTTGTGTCTTATTGTGAATATTTATTTCTTATGTTATGGATATCATGTGTTAATTATAGTTGAATTTGCATGTTCAGATATAATGGTTATTTTTTAAGTAATGGATTGATTAATACATTGTAGAAAAAGTTTTATTATTGTGAAATTGTTATCACCACTGATTCACCCCCTCCCTCTCAGTAGTCACCCTGATTCCAACATTCATTGGATATTGTTATATCATTGAATAATCTAAGTTTCCATCAATTTCTAATTGTGTTTATCATTCTAGTGAGAAAAAATAACCTTGAATTATAGTAATTTAAATATAAGTTCCTTGGTAGTATCTACATGTGAATAATAATTCTATCTTGAGGACATTGGAATTCTAACTATAGCGTGCCGTGGATAATTCAGTAATATTGGAATTTATATCTTTGAAGAATCTTGAAAGCTTCTAGCTAAAGTAGGAACACTGATAATATTGTGAGAATAATTGTTGGTATCTTGATTAAGTGCTTCAATTATCATTGAATAACATGTTACGAGATTTTTCCACAGCCCATAGTTGTTGAATAATTTCATATTGTGGGTATCTATTGTATCTTATTGGCACTTGGTAATTTGGCATGCTTTCTTGTGGTTAATATTGTATCTCATTGATAAGTTCTTAAACTTAAGATCAAATCACAAATAAGTTCTTAAGAAACATAAACAATCTTATCTTAAGAATAATTCAATCTCGCATTACATATTAAGTCTAGTTGCATTAATAATTCACCTCCAAGCATAAGCTTGGTTGATAGACATTTAGTGTCACCATTTCCCAATTTAGTTTAAGGAACTTGGACCCTCTTTAGTAGTTAACACGATGACCTTGCAGTCATCAGAGCTACAATCTCTACAGTGTCGGAGGCATCACATGATTGGAACACACGGAGATGTATCATGAATGAAGCCTTTTCTTTCTTCCCACTGGTTTTCGTCCCACAATGTACTCTAGAGGCTAGTTCCAAAAAGTTAAGAGGAACATTACACTTAGAATATACATTTAACTTAAAATCAACCTAGATTTTCCATTTCACCTAGGTTTTAGGATTTTCACTTCATATAGGATAGTTATTCATCCAAGTAGTGATTTTCCGTCTGGTTACTTGGAATTTAATTCATAATAAGCAAGATTTGACTCAATAAGTCACTTGTCTAACAATTTAATGTGATCTAATATTTTAATATTTCTATAATTAACCACGTAGCTAGGCCATTCAATCGTGTCTCCGGGACTTGTTGGTTGCCAACTTATCCCTCATCTTCACATTTCCATAGGGACTACCCCATAACGTATTGTTGGGAGAAAACCAGAACAATGGATCAGAGTGACAAACCCCAAGTTAAATAGTTGTTGTAGTGTATGTGCAATATAAACAACCATAAGACTATTTTGATCTATTTTTTATGAATAATATTTCAACCCACTTTTAAATAAAATTTTGATATCTTTCTAGCAAATGAGATTTCATCACATTATAATATAATTCATATTAAAAACTATTTTTGACCAAAATAAATCAAGGTTTTTTAAAATTATATCATCCTATATAATGTATGACATGTATAGTACATTGTAAATGTAATACAAGATTATTTATATACCCTTCTCATGTATGAAAAATATTAGGTAGATTGTTCTTTCAGCATAAAAATAATAATTCATGAATGTACAAGGGGTTTTTGAACACTACAGTCCTAATATGGTCCCCTTATTAGTACGAAACAATACTTTTATATTGTAAGACAAATGTATAAGATACACAATACGTACTATAAAATTAAAGTTTTTTCCTCCTAGATTTTTATACAAAATAGAGAATGAAAACATCAAACATACTCTCAGAACTTCTGGGAAGCACGACTAGATGTTTTTTCTCTTACGGTTTAATCCTATTAATGTAAGTACAATAATACATTGGAATTGACCGTAGAGAAATGGATCAATGTGAGTCATATTCCTAGGCTTTGGTGTATATTCGTCTGGCAATCATTGGTTCA